>PVJX010019823.1:0-34257 GCA_004027295.1 Dolichotis patagonum
CACCCTGGCTGTGAGGAAGGGGCCGAGTCCCTTCTCGGTGCTCAGCCCTGCGCAGACACAGGCCCCCTGCTAAGCCTGAGCCACAGAGGTGCTAAGCAGACACGCATGGGCGCAGGCGGAAGGAAATAGAACCACACTTTTAACAAGAAACACGCTAGAGACCCTAGAGCTCATTTGCCTTCTGACCTTTTTGGTGACCCCCAACTGTTCTGTCTTCTCATCTAGTCTAGAATTTGGTGGCTTCCACCCAGTGGATCTGGGCTGTCCCCAAAGGGTTGGACGCTGGTCTCTGACCTGGGGTATGGCTCATCACGCAAACAGAAGCTGATGACTCACAGAGTGAGCAACACAGGGACAGGGGAGATAGGCTGTGACCCCTGTTCAGGAACACAGTGACATCTATCGACCACCCTGGGTAGGTTCCGGGTCTTTCCGCAGCGTTTTGTTTTTTAGAGGAGTAGGCCAAACTCATAGAGTAACTGGCTGTGGTCACACAGTTGGGTACTGGTGAGTTTGGGTTGCAAACCCAGCTGTTTTGATTCTCAGTATCGTGTTCTCCCTGCTGAAGAGGAACAGGTGAGGGAGCCTGGAGGCATCCCCCCCCCACCTTAAAGGACTAGGAGGATAACAGTTGTCTTCCTGCAAGGTGTCATTTGAAGCTCAGAGTTTCTATCTTGGACCCGGAGACCTTTGTCCACTCTGCGTCTTCCACACCCTTGCGTTTGGAGTTGGCGAGGTCCGTCTAGAAGCAGAGCATCCAACCAGACCAAGCTGGCTTGAAGACATCTCAGGGCACTTGGCTGGGGCTGGCCCCGTGGGCCTGCTGTGTCAGCCCTTCAGGGTAGACTCTCTCGGTGTCTCTGGCTGGCCTGAAATCTCTTCAAGGGTCAGTGTAGGCCAGCAGTCCCCAGACTTTGGGAACCAGCGACCAATTTTATGGAAAACAGTTTTTCTATGGCCTGGAGGGATGGGGTAGTTGGATGATTTGACGGAGTGTTGCAATCTAGATCCTCCACGGTGCTAGCTCCTGGGAGACCGACGTGCTGCTGATCTGACAGGCGGCCGAGTGCAGTTCGTGGGAGCCGCTGTGATCCAAATGAAGTGTCCACAGCTCGCCGCCACTGACTTTTTCTGTGCACCCAGGTCCCAAGGGTATGGTATCTGTCCGTGGCCTAGGGTGGGGGAGCCCTGCTGTAGACAGTGCACAGCTGAGGTCCAAGATGCACGGAAAGGACAGCTTTGGGTTGATCACATAGCTTACCCTGAGCCGACAGTAAAGCAAACCCAGCGTGAACATCTTAGGTTTTCATCATAATGAAAGCCACATGGGAAAGGCTGTGGTAATGACAGTCTTCCCTGCCTTGGCTAGATCTGTCTCTCCCAGAGCAGACTCCTACCCACAATTCAGGTGGCCTGGTTCTCAGATTTAAACAGATTTGAAAGCTCAGCCTTGGAGGGAGTCCCACTTCTTTGGTTCAGGAAAAGAAAATTCTTTCTTTCTTTTTTAAAAAAATTTTATTTAAGAGAGTAAAAAACCCCCAACAAAACAAAACAGAAAAAAGGGTAACAATACAGAATTCCAAAGGAAAAAAAGAAGAGAACAACAACAACAACAACAAAAAACCACTAACAAATCACTACTTGATAACTTACATACTGACATCTTGGAAATAGTTGTTCAAGTTACAAAATTAAAGCATACAAAGTAGACAGTCAAACAGTGAGACTGTTAACAGTTCTGTTCCATGTTCTAGCAAAAACAGTAATATGGTCCTTCATCTTACACACTTAAACATACATGCAGTTATATCCTTTAGAGCACTTTCTTTAAAAGACATTTCTTAATTCAAAAGTAAAGGTATCTCTTCTGAGAACTACTGAGAGCTATTTACCCATTTCCTTCCAAAGGCCTCACGAGGCTGCAGTGTTTATTGGGTGTTTGCTTTCCAGGCGATTCTCTGGAACATTTATAATTGATCTAATATTATGCATTGATCTCTTGGTTATTTATTTCTATAGTATTATTGATTTTTTTGGTAGGAATGATGAGAATTTTAAAATATCTACAGGTTGGGTGGTATATGTTTGAGTGAAAAAACAATGAGAACATTTCTGACAAAGAGTAATCACACCTACCCAGAGGAGGGGCCGGGGTTACGGCTTGTCACAAGACCGAAAGGAGTAGATTGGGATTTAATGCCAGGCATTCTCTACATTATCTCTAAATTATCAGCTATTAGAGAAATTAAAGTGGCACAAATTCAGACCCCAAATTTGGGTGCTGTATGTAAATGAGAGCTGTGATTTTGGGCACAAAGTCCTCCATGGTCTCTTGGTTTTTGCACATCTTGGCTGCACAGGTGCTAATGACCTTTAGTTTGGACTATGTATTTAAGGATGTTTATGTAGCAAACAGCCTGGAAAACAGTTTTCCCTCTGGAGAAAAGAACAGGTTTGTTTATTATCCAGTGTAACAGACTTTTTTACCCCTGGGGCAAAGTTTAGGCAGGTTTCCGGCTGGTTAGAAAGGACTTGAGGACCAGGAATGTAGCTCAGCAGCACAAGCTGTTGCCTGGTGAGTGTGAGGTCACAAGTTCGATCCCTGGTACCAAAAAAAACCAGGACTTGAATTGGCTAAGCGGAATTACTTGTCCTTTAGCACTCCCCAGGCTGTTTTCTGGCACCTTCTACCCTCTTTGAATAGAGGTTCCTTGGGAGGAACCAGGGCTCAGGACAGTGGCCTTGACGATGGGACTCTGGCCACGGCTATTACTGAAGTCCTTTACCTCTGACCCAGCAGTTTCCTGTCTTCTGTTTGGACCCATGAAATTGAGTCAGGCTAAACTGTTGGTTTGCAAATAGAGAAAAATCTCAACCCCTTCAGAGTTCCTGACAATGGTACAGAGAATAACAAGAAACATTAGTGATGTGGAGATTTTGTGATTAAGTGTTATTTTCTTCGGGTAACCAGGAAGTGCAAATCACAGTGAGCTGCCAATGAGATAAGAAGGGTAAATCCTTAGGGAATAAAATTACAACTTTCAAACCTCGTATCCGCTCTAAAACAGAAATGAAGGCACAGTGAGTAGAAGGCTGGGCTGCTGGCTTGCAGTTTCGTCAAGGTCCCTAGGACAAGCCCAGGTGAAGGAGGGGGAGGGTCTTATGTCCCTGGAAACCGCTAGAGAGGTGACTGAGGGCTGGGCACAGCAGCTGGAGGTAGAGGGCAAGGGGCATCCCTAAGGCGTGTCAAACTTAAAGTAAACTAAGGCAAATGGCTAATGAACTGGTACTTAGCTCATAAACACATGGCAGATACACAAATACGGTCTTACAGATTAATTCAGGACAGTTTTGGAAATGGCATGTATTGTTTTTGTGGTAAAAATACCAAACATCTAACTTCTGAAATTCCTAGCAAAAGTTTCAGGAAGTATCCCCAAATTCAATTTCCTTTGAATGATTAGGAAACTAATGACTTTTCACAGAGAGATGCACTGGATGTCATCAGATACTTTGTGCTTCATAATATTTTATATTTGAGAGAATTTCATTTTAGATTCCAGGGACTTGGAATTTTGATAAATGTAATTTTCTTCTTGAGGACTCAGGGATTAATGCCTCATTTAGCGTGATGGACCGGAAGTGCAATGTGGGGAAAACACCAGCTTTAGGGGTTGATCAGAAGCAGGTAGTATTCCGGCAGCTCTAGACGGGTTTCTTAGGCTCCACAAGCCTCTGTGTCATATCCGCAAGCTTCATCTGTGACGTGTGAGTGAGCCTCGAGCCCAGGCTTGCTGTGAGGATTCTGTTCATGTGTCTGAAGGCTTAGTCAGATGCTGGGCACCTAAGAGGCACGAGGCAGAATTTCCAGTCATCACAATACGCATCATCTTCTACCAGATCATGCTTCCCCACAGGCACGCTCTGTTCCTCTAGGTAGCAACTTCCGTGTCGGAAAGATCTGTGTGTTCCTCAGGTGTTTGTCACCACGGCGGCACCTGAGATAACCCACTTCTAGTGAGCAAAGGTTTCTTTTGGCTGATAGTTTTGGAGGGTCCAGTTCCATGATAAATTGTCCCCCCTCCTTTGGGCCCATGGCAAGGCTGCCTCTCAGGGCAAGGGAGTGCGTGGTTAAGCAGAACTACTCACCCCACGGCTAGGGAGAAAAAGGGACGAAGTCACTGATGGCCCGTGCTGTTACCAGCGACCTAGAGACCTCTGTCTAGGCCCCGCCTCTTAGGGTTCCCAGTGCCTCCTCATTAGCACTGTGTGTGTGTGTGTGTGTGTGTGTGTGTTACTGGGGCTTGAACCCAGGGATTTTGCGTCGATCTACATTCATAACCCTTTCTAAATTTTTTATTTTGAAGCGAGGTCTCTGTAAGTGGCTAACTTGCCCCCGCAGGCTGGGCTCACGCTAACAGTCCTTTACCTCGGCCTCCCAGGGTATTAGAATGACGGCATGCACAACTGTGCGCTGCCCTCTGCAGCAATTAGACATCCAAGTACTCGACAGCAGTTTAACTACTAGGAAATGTAGAGAAAGGGGCTCTTTTCCTCATCTCACCCCAGTCCTCGCTGTCTCCTGGGCGCAGTCTAATTCTGTTTGTACCACAGCACTTTGCACGGTAGTACGACTCTCCTGTCCCACCTACCTCTGACCTAACATCACCACAGTCTTCAGCAGTGACTTACATGACATTTGAGCCCTGCTCGTTTTCCTTTAGACACAAAGGAAGCCAGAGTCTGGACGTCAGAAGACCAGCCCAAGCCCAAGCCTCAGGGAGGTCCTGTTCCACTCCTGCCACGTGGTTGAGGGTGGGGCTTCGCAGACCATGCACGGCTGTGCCCGTCGGCCTTGGGTGGCACCCCTGCTGTCGTTTGCTTGTTGCTTAATCTACCCACGAAACCCCACAATGAATGCTCCTAATGCCAGTTAGGCAAACAGCACTGGGCAGAGACAAAGCCTTCTCAGCTTTAGCAGTTCTGTATTTCTCGGTTTCTTCAGCGTCACATCGGACAGTGACGTTAGCTTCCAGGTTTAACCTGGTGATAAGGCAGCACTCCGCTGGCTGCGGACGTGCCTGTGCTTGTTTGAAAGCTCAGTGACTCACTCTGGCTTTCTCTGAAAAGCCAGCATTGGTGTTAGCTGCGTGCTGCAGCTTTTGGGTAACCCGTGGCCTTTGACCTAGTTTTCAGTCACAGTGTGGACATTTCTGGGGCCGATCTTGTGCAATCTGTGGACTCCTTGGTGTCAGAGAGGTCAGAGCACTGAGAGTCATTAGTCAGCCCTGCGCATGGCCCTTTCTGACCCAAAGAGCCGCGGCAGCTTCCCCCTTTAGAGTCCACCCTTGTGCATCTTGGAATGATAGTTTCAGGTGCGACGCCTTTTCCTCCAATGCCAAAACCCCCCAGAGTTTCACCGGCAACTCCACTGGCTTTTCACGCTTCCCGTGGGAGTCAGAATGAATCTGGCTGTTGCTCCTGCTGGGCAGTGTGTTTTCCTGTCCTCTTTAGGGTGTCCTTCAGGGAGGACTTGGGAAACACGTTCCATCACGAAGCTCCCGTGTGGAGGTTTTGAGCAAGGCCCCTTGGCTTCTTAGAAGCTTCGTGAGCTTATGTTCATTTCTGAATTCGTTGCCCACTCTGAACTGGCAGGGAGCAGGAGCCCATGTGGAATGGGCCAGGCGGGCAGGGGTCCACTTCATCCAGCCTGGGCGGCTGGAAACTCATCTATCTCTTCACGGCGAGAAGCATCCCAGGAGCTGGCTCTGGTTTGGAAGGGAGGCCTCCTGCCCGGAATGTCCTTCCTCTCCCGAGACCTGATGCTCTGTGTGCTCCCAAGTCAGGATGGGCGGAAGTGCGGGCTCCTCTGAAGGAAACGGGAGCCTGGATGGGGTCCGATCTTCACGGGTGGGGAACTCGGGCACGGAGCCTCAGTGGTCTTCCGCTGCGGCCCTGGAGCTCGACTGGCACCGAAATTCACCACGCACCATGGTGCGGGCCAGGCAGGAGCTTGGCTAGGGACACTCAGAGTGCACACCAGCCCTGGAGCCCCCCCGGAGGCCGAGGGCCTCAGTGTGGAGCAGAGATCTAACTCTCACACAGCACTTCTAGGGAGTTTGTGGTTTAACAACACGCGATTTGTTTTACCTCCTACAAAACAATGCGTATTTCACTAAAAATCTTGGAACGTTCTAAAAAGCAAAAAGAAGGAAAGTGATACTAGTTCAGATACAACTCCTGTTAATTTGATGCCCTTTCTAGTAATTTATAGATGTCAATGTATCTATTTCACAATAACATTAAAGTATTGTAATAATGTATCAAGATGAAATATAACGAGGAGAAATGAGGTGCGGGGTGAAGAGGATCTCTTCTTGTGATCTTGATTGTCCTGTGCTGTTCTATCAAACAGAGCCTATCTTTAAAATAAAGTAGATGAAATGCAATATAATTAACAGGTACCCTAATAGGTTATATGGAGATTAGCAGAAGATAGGTGACTTCTAGTCTCTCGTGTCACATCATTTTATGATAACAAATATAGTTTGTATGTTATTTTTGCATGTTTTAGTTTATACATTGTAAAACAGATCTATTTTAATATTCTGCAAGCGATAAATGGTAGAAGACTCATTTGTCAGGTAAACCTGCCGAGCACAGGATGCTTTTATCCGCCACCTGGTGATAGAGTAACGGGGATCAGGCAGCAAACAAGCAGACCAGTATGTCCCGGGGAAGCACTGGGATCTATCAGGGAGCCCGGCGTGGCCGCAGGAACTTGCCGCAGAGGACCTGCCTGCACGGGCGTCAAGGGGGCTGCGTCTATCCACAGGGTGATTCTGGATGTCTTGTCCTAGCTGAAGAAAGGAAGCTACAGACACCGTAATGTCATGTCAAAGACTCAGGAGCCAACGGCAGTGCGCTGAGATGTATTGACTATATTTGAGCTTGCAAGTTCATGAAAATATTAGAAAAAACCTCCATCAATTACCACTTGAAAACTCTAAGTGACAAACTCATACTGGAACTTGGTAAATAAAGCCAAAAAATTAAACATAGGTAACTGTGTCTCTGAGAAAGTCACACCAGACCTGCATGATGAGCCCCTCAGCGGGAGGAAAGAGGGGTGACGACGCGGTTGCAGTGGTGCAATCAGGACGTAGTAGGTGGCCGCTGACTGACTCCAGCCGGCAGTACCGAGCAGAAGTGACATACACGTCTCCAGAGCCTGCCCCACGCAGTGTCCCCTCGATGGCGGGGTGGGTCCACTTCCAGGGGTCGGCAACAAGTGGCACAGCCTGTCCAACTCTGGCAAGTTTCATGGTTTGGGGGACAGGGACATCCACCTCAATGCTGTTAAATAAGAAAGGGATAGCACTCATTGCCTTTGCTTATCTATTAAACAAACATGTACTGCTCACTGTATGTTTATTAAATATAAATCAGCTATGTAAGCATGGAAACCACTGCTGAGGAGGGAAAAATATTGAGAACCCTCGAACAGCACACCAAGGACTGTCAGTGTTTCAGTTCCACAGTGTGGGGTTTGGTGAGTAGTTTAGAGCCGTCGCTCACCCGTAGACCCGTGACTAACGCCCCACTATGCTTGTCCTGTCATTGTTACTCAGCAGCGGGTAACTGATGTAACCAAAAGCACAGCTCTCTGTGCAAGAGACCACGGATTATGCCAATGTAGACTAAGTCAGCAGGAGAATCAGAATAAAACCTTTCATCTGCTCCAACTCCTAAAGACTCAACGTAGCAGCACCGATACCCAGTCTTTAGATTTTGCGGAATTATTTCTCCTTGAAACAGAATGGAAATAATTTTCCAGTGACACCATCTTTTGATTTGTGATCTTTCCTCCCCTCCCTCTCCCTCTGTCTCTGTCTCTCCCTCCCTCTCTCTCTCGATTGTCTTGCGGCACCTTCTACTTTCTGTGATACTTTAGGTAGTGCACACGCCCTGCCTGCTGGGGAGACACCAGGATGATGAAATGTCCTTTGCTCTTGCACACGCTCACCATCCTTATGCCTCCCTGCTGTTTGCACTTTTTGATTTAGTGAAGATATCCTTAATTAAGAAATAAGAGCTTTCTTCACATTTCTATTTTCCTTAGTTTTCTCCTGGGTGAAATATACAATCCATATGCTATAATATTATAATCAGTGTCTGAAACTGTAGATGTCATTTATGTAAAACATCAAAGGGACCTCCAGCTAACGGGGACTGGTGATATGAATAGATCAGACTCACATGATAGGAAAACTTGGGGTTTTTTGGCCAATATTTCAGTTTTTGTTTTAGGTTTTAAAATTTGTATTATTGTACTTTCCCAGAAGCAGCTTTTTTGCCAGTTTTGTTCCTTCTGTATTTATTCTTATCTGTCCAGGTTTGCAGGTCATCATGTTTACATTCCTTGTGCAGAATTTGCATTTGTACGTGACACAGCTTCAGTCCTTCTTTCTTTCATCAGTCCTTTCTTTCATCTCTTTTCCCTCTCCTCCTTCCATCTCTTGATCCCTTTCCCTTTTGAGAAAGCTCTGTCTACCTACTTCTTATTATTTTTTCTTTTTTCTTTACAGTTTGGGTGTGTCACATAAGAGAAACCATGTGATATTTAAGCGTGTGTGTCTGATTTATTTCACTTAACATATGGTCCTGAAGTGGATACATTTTCCTACAAATGTTTTGTCTGTCTTGACGGCACAGTAGTACTCTATCGTGTGTACATGCCACGTTTTCTTTATCCATTCATCTGCTCATGGCCTTGTAGGCTGCTTCTAAGACTTGCTGTTATGGGCTGTGCAGCTGTGCACACGCATGGATCACTGTAGTGGGGTGTCTGACTGGGTCAGATGGAATCTTTGCTTTTCCTTATCCTCTTCCTCTTCCTCCAGTCAAAAGGCTGCATGTTGCTCTCTTGATAGAATTTTTTGGTGTCCTCGTACTTTAGCTGTCAATGGCTAGTGACTGCATGTATGAACATTAGAGAGCCATAGGCTGCTGAAATTTGTCTAAATAGATTTCCAGGGGTTGGGGATGTAGCTCAGTATTAGATGCTAGAGAGTTCCATTCTAGCATCAAAATGGAATAACAGAAATGTGACGTGATCAGTTGCAAATGTGCTGACTTCCAACAAGTGACAGAGACACACCCAGGAGTAAATTTCCCGGCCCTGTTTTATCAGCATGGGAGGACGAAGCCCAGCTTTCTGACCAGCAGTGTCTCTGGGAGGCCGAGGCGAGGCTTCTGTCTCTCCCTTCTCCACAGAGCCCACCGGGATGGTGGCATCTGGGAGCCTCCTGGCTTAATGGGTTACTGGGTTGCAGAAGGCAGGTGATTCTTCATGCAAACAGGAGCCAGGAAAGAGCTTTTTTTAGAGGATCTGCTGTAATGAAAGGGCAGGAAGTTCCTTCTTGCATTGTTACAACCCTGCGGGTTACACAAGCACTGTGCTGATTATCAGCTGTCCCTTGCCCAAGTCTGCTTCACTTCCCAGAATCCTTGTTAAATAGCATTTTCCCAAAAGTGATGTGAGAAGGTTGAACAATGGAGCATACAAGTAGTTAGCAGAGAGGAAAACGAAAGTGAATATGAACCCTTTGGTGCTTCTTCTAGATAAGATGCCTGCACCTTCCTCTGTAAAATGTAATTTTAGAATTACCACCTTCTTGGCTGTCTTCTTTGGCGTTGTTACACTCCTCTTCATACTCGGTGAGATAGGTGTTCATGTAATAGATGTCGGTAAAATCTTTAGACAACACAGACAGATGAAAAACTAAAACGCTGCGTTTTACCCCTCAGAGATAGGGCACGGCAAGCGCTTTGCTTACAATCATGTGACCTGGATGAAGAGAGGATAGAGGCTGCCTTTCACTCTTTTTCTTGTCCTTTCTTCCTTACCCTCTCTCCCCCCTTCCTTTCTTCCTTACTTTTCTTTCTTTTTCTTTATGGGGCCAGAGATTGAACTCAGGGCCTTCAAGTGGAGCTACATCCTCAGCCCCTTTTTATTTTTTTATTTTGAGACACTCTTGCTAAGTTGTTAATTTGCTCAGGCTGGCCTTGAACTTGCGACCTTCCTGCTTCAGCCTTCCAGAATGCTGGAGGACGGGCAGGCACCCCCTCACCCACCTCACCAGCCTTCTGTCCAGGGTGCCTGTAGACGGGAGAACGAGCTGATGCTGCTCTAGCAGAAGATCTCAGAGGACAAACTCAAAGAACACCCGGTCAGGAGAGATGGTGCTGGTGGCTGCGGTCTCCCAGCGGCATGACGAGTGTAGCAGACAGATCGGGACTGGGATTTGCGGCTGAGCCCGATTCTTCCACAGAGGAGAGGGAAGAGGATCCTGAGGCGCATTTGGGGAGAGGCAAGATGCCAAGCTGGACAGAGGCAGGAAAATAGGATCGAAAGAAGCAGTCACAGTACAAGGGATGAGGGAAGGAGAAAACCTTTCAGGCTACAGGGCCCGGAAAGGCCTTCCCTTCGAGCTTGTTCAAGGAGGGATGTGAGATGTACTCTGCATTCTTTGAGATTTAAAAATGGTAATGGGGGAAAGAATATAATCAAAATGCATCCTACACATTGAAGCATCACCCCGGGGTGAAACTGGGCGGGCAGGGGCAGGGACAGGGGAGGCAGTGGAGGGGAAAATGATGAATGTGTGTCCTGTGCATGTACAGAGTTGCCTCAGGGAAGCCACTAATCCATATGGCCTGTAGGTACTATTGAGAAAGTACGGAAAAGCTAAAAGAATGCATCCAGAAAAAGTTTTTCAAGAAGTTATTGTTTGCTGATACTGTCGAGTGAGTCCTTTCCTTTACACACAGAGGTCCTCGTTAGCTGGGGGGTCATTATCTAAGTCCCTGCAGCTGCCAGGTTGCTGAGAGAAGCCCACGGTAACTGGTAGGAAGATATTTGCGAATGTACCGGTCACTATCAAACCGGCTTCTGCTAAGTCACCTCATTTTTTATTTAAAGGACATGCCTTTTTTTTTTTTTGGGTATCAGGACTCAAACTGAGGACCTCACGCTTGCCTTCCAGGCGCTGTACCACTGAGCTATTCCCCAGCCCTAGAGGCCATCCCTTATATTATGGTTCACGTTGGCCTTTTCTCTTCATATAAAACTTAAGAAGCAGATCTGGTCCCCACTCAGTTTGGTGGCTCCCCCTTTCCACGTTGCGATGGAACAAGTATCTGGAGGCACACCCCAAACAGCACGCACGTGACCACAAAGTGAATTTCAAATCTTGTAAAAGTTGTGGGACTTTGTGAATGAAAGTGACCTTGGAGAACTGCTAGAAGCATCTGCCAAGGGATGCGCAGTGAGGATCTTGGCCAAGTTGGGCCGCAAGAGCAGAAGGCCAAACACTGAGCAGGACTGAGATCATGCGGAACTGAGCTCGGGGAGCTCAGGAGACCGGGAAGCTCTCCTGCTGAACACACGGGGCCACTTGGTGGGTCTGCTGTGAAACCAGCAGTGGAGCAAGGGCTGTTAGAGATCCGCTCACCACACACTTCCCCCATTCCACCATTCGGGGCCCGCAGACAGTCCCACCCGACGCGGTGTTCCGTGTTAAATACACTTCTCTTTGGACCTGTTTGATTTCTCACCATGAAGTTTGAACCACACTTTTATTCCTACTGCCTCTTACTTACTGTAAGAATTTCAGTTTATTAGAGGACATCTAATGCACACATAACAGAAACAACTGTGCGATAAACTCCCACGCATCCTTGACCCAGCTGGAACCATTACTAATGCAAGGTCAAATTTTGTTAGTGAGGTTTTATCAGGTAACAACATAAAAATACATAGACAAAGAGGAGAACATACACAGCGTACACACACACAAGCTTAGTCTGTACATTTTCACAATCGAAAATTCTATTTAATCCACACAAAGTGTTCTTACAAGGTATGATCAAAAAGTACAGTGACTGTTAATTTTTCTTTAGAATTTATCACAGTGAAAGATACATCACCATCAATCCCTCTCAAAATAGCCCTCCCACTTCAGGCACCGTTGTCCCGTCTTTCTTGCCCCTTTCCGAAGCGCTTCTGGAAGTCTTCCTTCATGAAAGCTTTCAATTTGGCTGCTGTGGCTACCCTGAGGTCCCGAATCAATTAAAAACATTTACAAAGGTAATTTGACTTCGGGGAAGAGCCCGAAGTTGCATGGGGCCACATCTGAGCAAGATGAAGGAGGCGATTAGGGATGTTTCCGCACACCTGGCTGCTCGGTGGGTGGCATCCAGTGCCGTTTTCACTGCAGTTCTCATCACACCGTATAAAGACACTCAGAAAAGGGGGCTTCTGGAACTGCTTCAGAAGGTGACAAGAACAACCAGATAAATGTGTCTGAAATGAGGGGGCATGTATCGAGAGTGACTTCAACTGAAAAATTTCAGAATGTGTTTAAAAATAGCCTATCACAATCACACTTTTAAAATTAACTGCAATAAAGGAATGTCAGCAGTATCTTAAATGTGTATGTATCTCCCTCCCTTTATACATGTTAAATCTTTACAGCTGAACCGTGGTCCAGATGAGATTCAGGGACTCTCTCGTGCTCTGCAGACACCTCTCCCCACCCTTCGCACTGAGGCGTGCCTGTGCTTGAAGCTCTTGCTGCCCTCCCCGCTTGGTTTCCTGCCCTCGTGCTCCGGGCGTGCGCACTGCACCCTTCTGACCCGTCTGAATTCTCAGATCTGTAGTCAGATGCAGACGGTTCCGTAGACTCAGCTTCAGTGTGCTGGGCAGGGGAGGGGTCCCGCCAGCCCCGGAGCTCTCTCCGCCGTGACTGTGGCACCCTTGCCAGTCAACCCTGTTCAGATCTACTGAGGAACAGGGCTCTGCAGGGTAGTGCTGTTCTATCACTCCTTCTTTGTAAAATTGATGCAATCTTATTCTTATTTTATCCAAAAGAGAAAAAAGACACAGAAAAGAACAACAAAAAGCAAAACAAACAACAAACCCAAAACAATAATATAGGCTTTCAACACAAGATGACAGGAATTTAACAATGGTTGTTATATTGTATGTTGCTATCTTCAAAAGGGTTGCTTAGATTACCAGATAGAGACATGCAAAATTGATCTAATAGTATGAGCTATTCTCGTCCAAGAACTGATAGAATTAGTAGTAGAGTCATCTTAGCTATCTTATCTAAATATATACAAATTTATGTCTTATCCTTTTCCCTTCCTTCTTTTCTCCTTTCCCCTATCCCAGTTACATTTCCCCTTTGAGCAGTCTCTTACCCTTACACAACATTTATTGTACATTTTGGATCGTATTTGCTCTTTCAGTTTCTTACATTGTGGAGATAATATGGTATTTACATGTGTAAGTTTGATTTATTTCTCTTATGAGTATGGTCTCCAGTTGTGTCCATTTACCTATAAAAGCCTTGATCTAATCCTTCTTTATAGCTGAGTAGTACTCCATTGTATAAAAATAGCATATCAAGTGAGGAATGGGTACCTTTCCTCCTTATTAACTAACCAACATATTTCTAGAAGGAGAAACTTTCCCTCATCAAATATTTGGCCAACCTGAAGGACACACAGAATAAACGCTTGATTCTTTCTCACTGCTTAGTTAAATACAAATGCGTTGCTTGTCCAGGATGCCCCAGAGGCCCCTGTCGTGGGCTCCTGCAGCTGGAAGGCACTGTGGACCCCCGGGTTCGCAATCTGTACCTGGAGGGGTGGAAATGCTGCCTGAATGTGTCTTTCCAGCCAGGGAGCCGCCGTTTTCTGCGCACGGACAACACGCTTTTACCTCATGCGCACTGATTTTGGAACACCGGACAGTGTGAGCCCTGGTCCCCTTTTGCAGAGGAAGAAAATGAGACTCAAAAAGCCCCATTAATTGTCCCCAGAGCCTGAGCAGCGGCTCAGCTATCAGAGCGGGTGACTTGCATGCCCAGGTGGGTCCCGTGGGTGGGGATTTCCTCTGGCAGGGCCACCACTGCTCTTCCTGCCTGTGTGGCTGCAGTGGCCTCCTAAGTCTCCTCGTTTTCCTCAGCCACACTCCACAGTTTACTCCTCACACAGAAGGCAGCGGGAACCTTTCAGCAAGAACCGCCCACAGCCCCCCTCGTCAGCGCGGGCTCTGAGACGAGTCCACGGGCCGCAGGGCCGTCTCTGTGCCGTCTCTGGCCTTGTTTTGCTGCCTCGTCCCACCTCATTGCCCTCCTCCTGGTCCTTGGCGCTGCTGCCCACAGCCCTGCCCTTCGTGCATGCCTTTCCCTGGCTGACCTCAGCTGGGGACCCTGCTGGGTCCCTTGTGTAGACTGTCACCCCAGGGGTCTCTGTTCCCTGCCTGGTTTTGTTTTGCTCCACAGCATTAGTGTTTCTGCCCATACAAATAAGTTGCGTATTTAGCGTATTGTGTGTCTTCCCATTAGAATTTAAACTCCACTGGGGAGAGGTATTTTGAGCTCTTGTTCACTGTGGTGACTCAGTGCCCAGAACAGACTCTAGGGGCAGAATAAATGTCCTCCCTACGACCCCCCTCAGGGCTGCACGGGGCTCTGGGTCCCTTACACAGCCGCGGGGTTCTCTTCCGCGGAATGGTGCTCTGGTCCAGAATAGCTGGGTTTTCCTTTCCTGCCAGGAAGGGGAAGTGTGGACACTCTGCAGGAGCGCCCCTCTGTGGTCAGGGTTCGGGGTGCACGCTGGCACGCTGACTTTCTGGCTCTGCCGCGGCATTATTGGGTTGCTGATGGGAGGAGGCATTCCCCGTCAGCCAGAACATGGGACAGCTTGTTCCCAAAACAAATGCAAACCAACTCCCTTTTCCCTACTGTTCAAACATAGAATAGGACTCCTGGTTGAGTATACAATTCCTGCAGGAAATTCTTGGAAGATATTTTCATTTACCTTGTGTCTCCTTTTTGTGTAATTATTTAAATATTCTGACCTCTCCCAAATTTCCAAACACCTTTATATTAACTGAGCTAAAGAAAATCATTGACTTCCCTCCTGTGCCAGAATATTTTAAAACTTGAAATTCCCTTCTGAAATTTTTGTTATCCTGTCTCTCTAAAAACAAACACAGGAATAAGGACAATGGGCGTGTTTAATAGTCATGTAAAAAGTGTTGAACAGCGGGACCATTCAACAGGCACATTCTGGGCACCTCCTGTGTGCTTGGCACTGTGCTATGTTCTGGGAAATTGAAACTGAATAAAATGGACTCATTGCTTACTGTGCAGTGAGGGTTAAGGGCACCTGCATGATACATGATGGTACTAAACAAAGTTAAGTAAGTACCATAATAAAGGTGCAAGCAGAGTCAGCAAGGAGTACAGAAGCAGAGAGAAGGAATTTTGACCAGAAAAATGGGGGAAGAGGTAGCAAAAACCTTGCTGAGGAAGCATGCAGGACGTTGGTCGGCTGAGAAGGGGGAAAAGAGTGTCAAGTTGCGACCTTGACACAACCGGAGTTCAGAGCATGGTTGCTCACTGTCCTGCCCGGAGGGAGTGAGGGACCATGGCTCACACAGAGGCCCACAGTCCTGTGATGCCCTGCTCTGTGTCACAGCCGAGTTGCCACCAAGGCCTGCCCAGTCAGCAGGGCCGCAGGGACTGCGTGTTGCTTCCTGGCATGCAGCCAGGAAGGAAGTAAGCACAGAAGGAAGAACGAAGAAAGGAGAGTCCACTGACCAGGGCGGGCAGTTAGAGGCCGCCTGTATGTCACTGCTCTGAGAAGTGAAGCAGTCAGTGGCCCCTTTCCTACCTTCCCACTCTAACTGGGGAGGTGAAAAGGGAGTAAGATGCTACCCCTTCCTCTACCCTCGACCGCATGATGTTTAAGGAGGGATTTATTAAAAAGACTCTTAAAAGTCATCATACCCATTTCCTGCCCTTGAATGCACGGAACCTGTAATAAGATTTCACCATGTTTCCCATTCTGCATGTGTATTACGTGTCTTGTTGAAATTTTGCAAAGTTCTTACATTGTTGGTGTAACTTTATTTCTAAAAATAGATGATGTCACCCTTCAGTTTATTTAATGACGGCTGTGTTGAGGTAGAATTCACATGCTATTGTGGACTGATCAGGCCACAACCTCCCAAATGAGTGCACAGCGAAAGCTCAAATAAATGGGACAAGCGGAGTGATTTTAGGGCTCCAGGAGGATTAAAGCCCTTTGGCAGAATTTGAGGTTCTGGGGGCTGAGAAAAACTTTTCTGAGAGGCCTGTATTTATTTGGTTTTTAAACAAAAGGAGGGGATACTGAGAAAAACACAGAAACTGGGCAGGATGCAAATTTGGAGTCAGTTTAAAGACTTCTCCAAGCAGTACATTATGCTGATTTAGGACAACTATCTTATCTCCAGGCCGACATTCTTGGCAGGACTTGGACAGCAGGAGCGAGATGCCTACAGCCACAGCCTTTATTTAGTTACTTGGTGTTGGAGCCCGGTGTCCTCAACTGTGGCCTTGTCTTGTCCTTTGAGGCATCCCTGGCATCACAGGCCACTGCAGGCCTCAGCCAAGACCAGTGATTCACAGAAGTTCACTTACTGTGAATCCGCTGCCCATCTCCAGAAAGGGTCTCGGTTCAGGGACAGACTCACAAGGAAACACAGAAAGCCAATCAATTAATTTGAAAACCTGCTCCGAATCACTTTGTAGTGGTCTCCATCAATTCCTTCTTTTCGTTTTTGTAATAAAAGCTGAATCGGGGTAAATTGTGATGGTCTGGTGTCTGGAAGTTGGCCCATTTTGGCTGTTCTTTGACAGACTGAATAGAATAAGGAAAAACTCACAGATTACCCCAAACATACCAACATAGAGTCAAAAGTGGGTCTTCAGATAGTTCAGTGAATTTCACTGGTCTAAGGTACCAGAAAATTTGTCCTAATCATGAATCTATTCATCAAAGTTTTGGGTTTGATGGGACATCAGCAACATCTCCTTCTGGAGGGTGTCGATATCTCTAGTAATGTTTTGATGAATAGCTCCTTGCACATGCTTTTTATATCTTTCCAAGGATGCATAGATTTGCTACCAGCAAGGGAGGCATGCAGAAGCGAGTGGCCTTGTAATGGCGCTTTAATCTTTATAATAGTTGCAGACTCTGTACTTTGTCTCCCATCCATACATAGGTTTTAGCATGCTAAGCCGTGTCTGCAATTTAATATCCATGTTACACTGTATTTTATGGTTTATTAGCAGTCTTTGTCCAGTATTTATGAAATGAACCATTTGCACGGAATGTGTGGTGGATATTGAGGAAGCCGCCACACCAGAAGTTTGGAGAACCAAAGAGACAATTTCTGCAACAATTAAACCAAGGGTTTTTTTTTTTTTTTTTTTTTTTTTTGCCCTGTGGGTCAGATGTGACCCTGGAGAGTAGGACCATGCTTTAGTGAAATTAACAGGGATCTAAACTCCTGGCATGTGACCCATTACTAATAGTGTTTGTCTATAAACGAACCTGATTTTACATTGGTTCCAAGTGCACTTGGAGCTCTTAAAGGAATTAGTATTCCAAGATAAGGTGTCAAATAGAAATATATAAGGATTATAAATGCAAATGGAAAGTTTCACAGTCTTATAATGTTTTAACTTAGGAGCTTTCTTATTGTTTGATTTGATGTTTTTGTTAGTCTACACGCTTCCTTTTGTGAAATGTAAGGTCAATTTCCAAAAAGACTGTCCTATTGGTCCTATTTGTCCACCACAGATTAAGCGTGGTGGAGGGGTACTGAGCCCTGAGCCAGTCCAGCTTACAAGCTGTACAGGGGAGATTGTTCGGTAACATTATTTGAATATGTCCAATTTAGGATCTGCCAAGTGTCTGTACTTTTTACCCTGCCCATGATTTTCCCCATGGATTTTAATCTATAAACTTGTACTGTGTTATTTTTTCTTCAATTTTTCTCTTTGACCTGACGAGTGACCCAAGGCAGAACAGCATGTACCTGTATTTTTAAAAGATTAGGTCCTGAGCAGAAAGGTGTCTTCGGCCTCCATAAATCTGTCACGCTTCCTGGGGTAGGAGTAGATCGCAGGGTGACAACAGCCAGTTGTTCCAAGGCGTGCCCCACCCAATCTGAGGACCAGAACATAACAATATTTTGATTGTATTTTAACAGCTTTAACTCATAATGGTGGAAAAGCAACACGTGAAGTGTAATTAATAATTGCCTTGTCTGGCCTATCAGTCGGGGTGACTGGTGTTACACACACGGTTACATTTCTGGACAGCAGCTGCGCTATCAGCAAGCATAAGCTCGACCCAGGTTATTAGTCGCACTGGTCCTTTAAAGTTTGAACTAAGCACAGAAAAGGCAAAACACGGTCTATCTGCAGGAAAAAGAGGAATGTTATAAAGGCACTCGTTTATGTCAGTTATGATGAGAGAGGCCAGTCTCTGGGACCAGTAGGATTTGGCTGTGCTGTTTTCAGCGCCCCCTTGGGAAGGAAACAAGCCCTTACAGTCTTAAGTCTTGAGACAACCTCCATATGTCTGATTTTTTTTTTGAAATAACAAAGATAGGAGTATTTCAAGGGCTGAGTTTTCTAAATATTCTAGCCGGAATTGTTTCTCAATAAATTTGTGTAATTGAACTGGTTTTTCCTTGTTAAGGGGCATTGATCTACCCAAATAGGCTCCTCAGTTTCCCATTGTAAAGGCAGAGCTGTTTTAGGGGGAGAAGGATCAATGGCCCTGATCAAAAAAGCTGTTATATCTGATACCATGCCTGTTTGATTTAGGTGCAGTCCTTACAGGCTCTTGGGTTCGCTCTAAGTTTTTCCCCTAGTCTTTTGTCTTTTAATCATCATTTGTCGAATTAATTTTAAATCGTGTGACTGTCTGGTGTCTAATTAATTTTAAATCTTGTGACTGTCTGGTGTCTGGAAGTTGGCCCATTTTGGCTCTTCCTTGATAGACTGAATAGAATAAGGAAAAACTCACAGATTACTCCAAACATACCAACATAAAGCCAAAAGTGGGTCTTGAGATAGTTGATTTTTTGACAAAACACATAGGCCTGTTTTTGGTGACTTTCTGTGTAAAATAAATTTTTTTGTAGTTTTGTGCTGAGGATTTTGTTCCCTCATGAGCTATCTATATTTTACAGAAGAAGGCTTATCTATATGTAAGAAAACCAACTGTACCACATATTCTCTGTTCAGAAACCCAGAGATCTATAGCACATGCAAAAACATATCTAATCTTGACACTCACCATTAGTCACCCTAGGTGGGATAGTAACTCCCTTTAAGTTTAGATTAGTCTTTTCTAGTCTAAGACTGGTTTTTTAGGCGGGGGGGGGGGGATCACAAACTCCCATGGGGATTGGGATAGGCCTGTCCCCTCCTCTAAGAGTGACTGTACTAGCTGCAGGAAGACCTGAGCCTGCACTCCAGTGTTGTTCCCCTGGTGAGTGAATTAACATCTCTCCAGGAAGCCACCTTTGAGTTTGTTGTTGAATTTGCTGGCATGTTTGTACTGGGTAAAGTTAACTGACTCTTTTTGAGTCACAGGTTGAATTTCTTCTATTGTTTGACCAGCCTGGGGAAAGGCCATGGCTGTGGGTTAAAAACTGGTGGTCAATTTAATACCAGCTGAATTAAATCAGCATGGTATGAGTGTAGATGGCCACCTGAGGAAAGTTACAGGCATAAAAGGAGATGTGGAGCGGAAGAGTGAGGCATTGTGGGTTCTCCTAAGTGTCATTGTTTGGAGTCATTAGTTCTCCTGGAAGAGCTTGTCGTGCTGGGTTCCCCAGTATGAATTTGGCCATTGTCACCGGAGGAGCTCAGGACCTTGTTGCTGAGCGTGGCTGTGGTTCACTTTGGGGGAGCTCTGCTCCTTACATTGAGAACCACGGCTCCAGAGGAGAAGGTGCGTGCTGTTTAATCTCTAGGAGAAGTTTGTCATGCCGGCTTCCTGACACGAGAACTCAACTGTTCTCATGGTTGGAAGAGCTTGGGCTGTTGCTGAGGATGGCTGTGGTACTTTTCAGGAGAGCCGTGGCCCCTACTTTGGTGTCACCTCTCAGCCCCAGTGTAGAACACTCAGCCTACAAGCACAGTAGGCTATGCTTCGACCCACTGGCCTAGATTTTCTAGCTTCCACCGCTGACCTTGGGGCCTTCTCAGCTCAGATCCATAAAACAGACTTTCATGAGTCCTTGTCATGGGCTCTAGAAGTCCAGTTGGACTTGTGGGAGGCATTGTCGTGGGCTCTAGGTCTTCAGCTGGACTCATGCAGGACAATGCTGTGGGATCCAGGTCCTCAGTGTTGTGGACACGTTTCCTGCACTTTCTTGTATTTAACTTTGGGTGACCACCATAAAATAATATTACAAATTCTGTGTCCTGATTGTAATTGTTCTCCTTGCACCCCCGACTACAACAACCACCATCTCACTTTTTTGGCAAAGGTGTACCGTTCTTATGGAATTTAGAGTGACAATTTTTGCCCTGATGCTTCTCTTTTTGGCTTCTCAGACAGGGTCTAGGTGCCGGATTTGAGTCCCCTAGGTCAGAGGTGCTGTGTTTTTGACTTGCTGTACCTGCAGTGTCTGTCTAGTTACATTTATTAAGAACTCTGAAATTATTTTTAATATTTCTCTTTTTACAGTTACAGCATTTTACATTACTCCCTCTTGAATTTGTAAAACCCCATAACCTGAGCCATCCCAGTTGTCCTAAGAATGTACTTTAACATCTTGACGAGCGCAAATGTATGTCATTAAAACATTAGTTGATTTTACAGGATTTAAACTTGTCTGTGGTCTCCACTGGTATTTTTATATGCAAACTGTAGAATTAAAATGTCTGTATTTAAAATTTTTCTGTGAATGGCTTTTCGTAACTTAACCATACATTGAGTTTTGAGATTTTTTTAGCACTTGTAATTTAAAAGTCACGTGCGCAAAAGCGTCCTTACCGTTAACACCTCATTGAGTTTTAACTGGGAAGTAAGTGAGGATGCCAAAGATCTTTCTTTCTTTATTCCTTAAATCCTGTAAGTGTTTGGATACAGCCATAGGAAAGGCGCTGGGTCCTGTTGAGGTTGTCCCTTTAAGGAACGTACTCTGAAACGGAGCCAGATTTCAAGTTGAGAACGTCTCAGGGGAAAGGACAAGGGCCTGAGGCCTGAGACAGACTCACAGGTGAACATAGACAGCCTATTGGTTCACATCAAATGCTGTTCAAACCGCTCTAGCAGTCTCTATCCACGTACTAGAGAATCCCCTGTCCATGGCTTACGCTTCGATGGCCTCAGGACAGTTGTGTCATCATCACACACCTGACCTCAGGGCCTGTTCCTCTCTCTGATGATGTGTGTCAGCAGTTGTTCCCTGTCCCCCTGATTCCCACACCCTCGGCAATTACTGATTCACTCTTCTGTCCTACACACACTTTCTGGACATTTGACTTGAATGGAATCATAGAATATGTCGATTTTGTGTTCCATTTCTCTCACATCGTATAATTTTCTGAAGCGTCATCTTCTTTCCCAGTGGCGGGAATCGAACCCAGGGCCTTCTCACTGTGGCCCAGACCATTTTACTCATTTATTTTTTAAACACAGGTTCTTGCTAAATTGTTACGTTGCCCAGGCTGGGCTCGAAATTGCAATCCTCCTGTCTCAACAGCTCAAAATGCTGGGCTGAGAAGTGTGCAAAATGCCCAGGTCTCATCTATTTTAAAGTTTATCTATCAGTATATCATTGCTTCTTACTGTTGGATAATCTGTTTTATGGATATACCACATTTTATTACCTGTTCCTCGGTTGATAGACATTTGGGTTGTTTACAGATTTGTCTGTTATGAATATGCCGTTTTGAACTTTTGTGTACAGATTTTTGCGTGACCTTATATTGCTGGGTCATGTGGCATTTCTATATTTCATACTATGAAATTTCCATTGCCTCTACCTTCTGGTCAGCGTACTTGTCATTTTGAAAAGTATTTTAAAATTATTCCAATAGTTTTTATTGGTGCATTTTAGCTTTATAGAATGCTGAGTTTCTTTGTGGCATTTTCATACATGCCTGTAACCTATTTTGACCACAGCCACCCTTATCCATCTCTTTGACAGTAAGCATTTCTTAGGGGGTCTCACTGCAGATTTGATTTACGTTTTACTGATGGCCAGATATGATGTTGAACAACGCTTCACACGCTATTGGCCATTAACCTTCTTTGCAGAAATACTATTTAGATTCTTTGTTTATTGATTTGTTATTTCATAATTCTGTTGTGAGATATAAGTCCCTTTACAGACAAGATTTGCAAATATTTTCCCCCACTCTCTGGGTTGTTCTATTGCTTTCTTGGTGGCAACATTTGAAAATCAAAAGTTTTACCTTTTGGTGGAGTACAGTTTACCAGTAATTATTTACTTGTGCTTTCAGTGTCATTTCTTCCAAACCAGTGCTGAGCACAAAGTCGAAAAGACTGACTGCTGTATTTTCTTCTAAGAGTTTTATAGGTTTAATTCTTATGTCTAGGTCTATGATTCCTTTTGAGTTAATTTTGGGCTGTGGATGTGGAAGCATTCACATTTCTTCTTTTTTATGTGGATTCTCAGTTATCCCAGCAGCACTTCTTAAAGCACTTTCCCTACCCCACTCACCTGCGTGGAAGTCAGTGGACCTGACTCACTTGGGTTTGTTTCTGGACTCTGAACTCTATTTCATTCGCTTTTGTATCTGTCCTGGTCCCAGGACCACACCTTCTTGATGACTGTATCATCTGTGAAATTGAGAAATGTGAGTCTTTCAAGTTTGCTATTTTTTAAAAGAGTTATTTTGTCTATTTTAAGACTCTTGAATCTCTACAGGAATTTTAGGATCATCTTGTAAATTTCTGGAAAAAAGGAACTGGGGACCACATTGAATTTGTGTAGGAATTTTGGCAATATTGCCATCTTAATTCTTATTCTTATTCAAAAAGATGACGTATCTTTCCATTTATTTTTATTTTCTTTAATTTCTTTCAAAGAGATTTCATAGTTTGTACAGTACAAATTTATAGCCTCTTGTTAAATTTATTCTTTTTTTTTGTATCATGAATTGAACTCACAACTTAGTGTTGGCCAAACAGGTGCTGTGCTGCGGAGCTCTATCCCCGGCCTGTTAAATTGGGTCTCAAGTATTTTATTTTTTGTGATACTTCTGAAAGTGTGAGTTGCTGTTTAATAGATTTTTATTTTCAGAGTGGTTTAGGTTCATAAAAAATAGAGTGGAAGGTATAGAGCTCCGTATGACCCCTTCTCTATCCCACACAACCTCCTTCTCGGTAACTATCCGGTACATTTCTTATGACAGATGACTCTGGCATGACAGATCGCTGTGACGCAGAGTCCGTAGCTTACACTGAGGCTCACTGCAGTCCTGTGTGTCCTTGGGTTTGTAAAGTGTAGAATGGTCTGGATCCATCGTCAGCATCTCACACAGAACACTTTCATTGCTCTGAAAATTCTGTTCTCCACTACTTTGTTCCTCTTTTCCTCTAACCCTATCCACCTACTCTTTGTACTGTCTACTAATTTGCCTTTTCCAGAATGTCATAGCATCTAGTTAGAAGCTTACAGCTTGTAGCCTTTTCAGACTGGCTTCTTTCACTTAATAATACGTAAAGTAAGGTTCTTTTTTGTCTTTTTCATAGCTGATAACTATTTTTCCTTTTTAAGTGCTCAATAATATTTCATTGTCTAGACATATTATAGACTATTTATCTACTTACCTACTGAAGGATTTTAAAATTTCTTTCAAATTTTGGTACTTGTGAAAAAAAATAGCTATGACTAACTATATGCAGGGTTTTGTGTAGATGTAAGTTTTCAATTAATGTGAATAAATAGCAAGGAGTGTAATTTTGGGGTCATATGGTCTGAACGTGACTGGTTTTGCAAGAAACTTGAAAACTGTCTTCCAAAGTGGTGGAGCCATTTTCAACTGCACTGTTAACAACTGGAGCTCCTGTGGCCCCACGTCCCTGTCAGCCTTTGGTGCCATCTATGTTCTGGATTTGCATCAGCCCGATAGGTGCCTCACTGATGTTTTATTTGCAGTCGTCTAATGGCATGTGGTGCTAAGCATCTTTTCATATGCTCACAAACCATCGTGTATCTTTTTTATTAAGTATCTGTTCAGTTTTTGTTATTGTTTTGCCCATTTTAAAATCAGGTCAAGTGTACTTTGTGTATTTTTTATTTTTTTATTTTTATTTTTTATCAGTACTGAAAATCGAACTCACGACCACGCGCTTGCAAGGCAGGCGCTTATGCCGCTGAGCTAAATCCCCAGCCTCTTGTGTATTTTTTAATATAGGACTTTCCCAGATGTGTGTTTTGCAAATATATTCACCTGGTTTTGACTTGTCTTCTAGTTGTCTTTCATAGAACAGACATTTTTAATTTAATTTAATTTTTTTCCAAATCCATTGTATTTCCAGGATAAAAAGAAAAAAGATGAAGAAGAGGAAGAGGAGGAGGAGGAGGAATATGAAGAAGAAGAAGAAGGAGGAGGAGGAGGAGAAGGAGAAAGAGAAGGAGAAGGAGAAGGAGAAGGAGAAGGAGACTACAGCAAAATTTCAAAACGTTTCACTCAGGGGCCACAGTGGTACTTACATTGTGCATTTTCATTCCCAGACATTTTTAATTTTAAAGAAGACCAGTGTATCAATGACTTCTTTCAGGTATCCTGCATTTAGTGTACTTGCGCACAAAGCCATCACCACACCCAAGGTTTTCTCCTGTTATCTTTCAGGCGTGGTAGGGCTTAGATTTTAAATGTCCCCTGAGCACATATGTTTAAGGTGTGATTCCAAGCTGATGGTCCTGTTGGGAGGTGGTGGAAACTTGAGGAGGTGGGAACTTTCTGGAGAAAGGTAAGTTACTAGGGACATGTCCTCAAAGGAGATATTGGGGCTCCAGCCTCTCTCCATCCCTCTCTGCTTCCTGGCCACCCTGAGAACAGGTCTTCTGCGTCACACGCCCCTGCTGCCGTGATGCTCTGGGGTGCTGCAGACCCAAAGCAATGGGCCCAAGTGACCATGGGCTGAAACCTCCCAAACGGTGAGGTGAAATAAGCCTTTCAGTTATTTATCTCAGATACTCTCTTACAGCAACAGAAAGCTAACAAAAGGAGATTTTTAGCTTTGCACTTTACATTTAAGTCAATGATCCATTTTGAGTTAATTTTTCTGAAAGGTGTGAGGTCTGTATTTATTTTTTTTTATATTGATATCTAATTATTAACAGTATTTGTTGAAAAAATCAACTATCTTGCCTTTACTCCATTATCAGTGATCATGGTCTAGGATTATATGGATCTCTTTTGGGGTTCTCCGTGTTATCTCTTTGTTCTGCCAGTACTACACAGATTCAGCGACTATCGCTTTACAATAAGTTTTCAAGTCAGAGAGTGTCAGTCCTCCAACTTTGTTCTCTTATACTGGGTCTTTGTCTCTGAACGTAAAGTTTAGAGTCAGTTTGTTGATGGTCACGACATACCTTCCTGAGATTTTGACTAAATTGCATTGAAGCTAGTGTTCGAATTGGGAAGAAATAACATCTTGAAACTATTGAGTCTTCCTGTCCCAAAACACGAGCTATCTCTCCATTTACTTCTTCTTAAACAATTTCCAGCAGGTTTTCGTAGTTTTCCTCATATAATTGTACACATATTTTGTTAGATTTGTAATTATTCCGTTTTTAGAAGGTTGCTAACATAAATGGTGTGTCTTTCATTTCAAAGTTCACTATTGTTGATGTACTGGAAAGCAATTATCTTTTGCACATTTACCGTGTGTTGTGCATACTTGCTGTGGTTGCCAGCTGTTAGGTCTTTTCCTTGGCACGACAGAGAAGTAACAGCAGAAAAAGAAAACAAGGGAAAAAGGCCTTTATTGTGGGTGTGGGTGTGCTGCGTAGAGTGCAAGGTCTCCTGGAGGCAGACAAAGAGGAGGAGGGCTTCTGTTCAGTTTGGCAGGGATTGGAGTTTGAGAGGGTGAGCAAAGTGGCAGCTGATTGGGGGAATGCTGAGGCACAGGAAAAGTGGGAAGTTTGATTTGGGGCTAGAAAGAAGAATGAGGAAGTCAGTATTGAGGGAACACGCCATCGCTCCAGGATTCATAGCTGTGTTGGGCTGGTGCCTTTTCTTAGCCCGGTGGAGATTCACATGGGTGGAACCAATCACTAATTAGTTAAGGAGGATTGTTATTATTGTTGCTTTCTTCTTTCAAATTTTCTGGGTCATTATGCTATTTATGTACAAAGACAGCCTCATTTCTTCTTCCAATTCCTTTTATTTCTTTTCCTCATATTGTTGCATTAACTAGAACTCCCAGGAGATTGTAAAAAAAGGGGTGGTGAGAGGGAACACCTTTGCCTCGTTCCTGAAAGAACTGTATTGTAAATTTTATATTTGAGTTTTCACTACAGATATGTAGAAACAACTGATTTTATGTATTTATCTTGTGTTCTGACCACTCCATTTTACAAGTAATTTTCACATTTGTTGGGCTAGTGGTTGTATATAATTCTACCAAATACTATCCCAGACTTTTCTGAGCCTCCTCCAATTGTTGGGCTTATATATCGTTTAACTTCCTCATCAGTGTAAGTGCTTTTACAGGACGTAGCTTAGTCCATTCAGTTATTTTCTTTGTAATTCTTTAACTTTACAACTACGAGTTAATGTAACCATTTTGTACGTCTGTATCTGAGGGTGTTTATTGAGATGGAGGGCCATGTTAGCATCGTGTGGTGTGATGAATCTTTTCTACGGTCTGGCTGTGTCTTCAAAATTCACAGGTTTGAACATTTAAATCCACAGGCAATAAGTTAGGAAATCAGATCACGGAGGTGGACCGTCCTGTGTGGGATTAGCTCCTGTTCAAAGGAAGTCCGGGAAAAGGTCCTCACTGTTTCCACTGTGTGCGGGCACAGGTGAGAAGGCGCTGAATCTGTTGGAAAGTGGAAATCCTAGCTGCAGAACCATAAGAAATATTTTTGCTGTTTCTGCGCCTCCTAGGGCATGATACTTTATTATAACCATCAAACGAACTGAGACATTGGTCCCCAACCTTTGTGGGACCTGCAATGAGCTGCATGGATGTAGGTTGGGGGGTTCAGGGTGATTCAGAGGAGCCTGTGTCCTAGATCTTTGGCATGTATAGTCCACAGAGGGGTTCATTCTCCTGTGAGAATCTAACGCTGCTGCTGATTTGACAGGAGGCGGACTCAGCGATGCCAGCTGTGAACCGTTGAAGCTTTGCTCACTTACCTGGGCTCACTTCTTGCTGTGAAGCCCAGCTCCCCACAGGTCACGGATCTGGGACTGGGGACCCTCTGAATAAGGCACTTTGACTTCACAGCCAAGAGAGTCTCTGTGGGCTGAGACTAGGGCAGTTGCTTCTCAGTGAAGGGTAACTCATCGGAAATCAGCATCACCACCACCGTGGTCAGCAAAGTTATCTGAAGCACAGGCCCTGTGATGGTGAGTTGTGGCCTTCCTCTGTGTCCATCAGGTGAATGCTCATCTTCATGGGAGCCGCACAGATGGTGCTTTTGGTACTTCCCTGTGTGCAGAGGGCTGTGCTCAGCCCTGTGTTATCAGCTTCTTGTTACTCTAACAGCTACCTGCGATAATTCACTTAGAAAGGGAAAACAGTTATTTTGGCTATTATTTTGGTTTTGAAAACTTCATTCCATGGTCAGTTGGCCTCTTGTTTTTGGGCTGGTGAGGCAGCACATCATGGAATCAGTACAGAGCTAAACCACTCACCTAGAGGCTGGGGAACCAAGAGAGAGACCAGGGTCTTGTAGTCTCCTTCAAGGGCGCAATTCCAATGACCCAAAGACCTCCTACTACTTCCGTTAGTCGCTGAACCTGTCGCACACTGGTTTTTAGGTCCACATTGCAGCAGTGCTTAGCATCTCCCTTACTCCTTACAGCTCTGGGAAGAGGGTGGCAGTGCTCTTCCCATTTTGAAGATGACCAAGCTGAGTATTCAGGGGTTTAAATAAACTGCTCAAGAGCTCTCAAGTGCTGAATACTGGAGTCAAGAGTTTCATGCACACCAGTGTGCTCAATGCTCAGGTTCTGAAGCATTCCAGCCCTCAGTCATGTACGTGGGGAAACAGAGCATGGCGGTGCTGCAGCCTGGAGCTCTGTCAAGATTCCAGGTGACGAATCCTGTACTCCACCGGAGGAATGTCGTCCTGTAACACAGTGATTCAGCACCAGCTACACAGCTCCGTCCAAGCCAGAGTCTGGGACTCAGCGGGGCTGTGCCAGTGGGCTCCTTGGGCCCTGGCCGAGCTCTCTGCTCATGACACCGCACTGGACTCAGTTCTTTGAGCTTTGACTTTGTTCAGCCTCCCTGTGCAGATTTGGAAATGTGGCTTTCCTGAACTTCCTTCTTCTATTTTAAGGTGAGGACACACTAGGCGTGCACAGTAAGTTTATGCAAACAGTGCTGGCCTTTAATACTGTTTCTAAAAATGGATATCTGCAAGATTTAGCACTGTAACATCACTGCACTTGCTCGAAGAGAGACACGGGAGATGGTGGCCATGGTCCTCTATGAATGTGCAAGCCAGCAGAATAAGAGAAGCACTAAGTGCAGTTTCACTGACAGGAAACTAGAATCCCCGCATCATCATCAGTGTATTGAGTGAGCCGAGACCTTTCAGACAGAGCAAACTATTCCAGGGAAATAGGCTCAGATTTGCTCTTGAGTCAATGGGGAAGTGAGAGTCTCTTCTGGGAGAGGCTTCACATCTTTACTGTCTCCGAAACTGGGAGAATTGCCAGCCATGTGCTGAGCACTGAGGGAGATGCACAGATCCAGCTGACAGGAAGCTTAGGGACTTTCTAGCTCACTCAGCTAGAGACATGGGTGTCCACTTCCGGCATTCACCAGCTCGTAGCTGTCCACCAGCATGCTCAGGTCCAGGGCAGGGACGCTTCAGGGCGACAAGGGGTAGGTGCTCCTCACAGAGGTTAAACAGCACCATGTCATGAGGCTGGTGGCGACACTGGCTGCCGATGGTCCCTGGGTTCAGGGTTCGTTGTGCTGAATTAATCATTCAATCCTTCTGGCCTCTACAAGTGGAGGGATGGTCTTCCTAAGACTTTCCGCTTTCAACCTTCTCTATCAAGTAGAATCTGACTGAGTAGCTCCCATTTATTGAGCAATTCCTGGACACAGGACACATGTTAATCAAGACAATCTCCTGATATCAGAGCTTCAGTTATTATTTACATTCTATGGAGGAGGAAATTGAGGCTTAAAGAGATCAAGAGATTTGCCCTTGTATGGGAAAATCCAGATCTGACGGACTCAGAAGCCAGGAATCACTGGGCTGCAAGACTTCTTGAGGAAGATGAAGCATTTACAGCTAGAGAGTTGAGGTAAAAGGGGGACATTCCTGGGAGGGGAGGAGAGTGGACCTAGGATACAAGCAACAGGACTGCCGGGCATGTGCTCAGGGGCAGCACGCTGACATGGCCTCGCTGGAGCAAACGGCTGGCTCAGGATCGTAGTCAGCAGGCTTCTCCCTCAGCTCGTAGCCTCGGCCTTGTCACGGCAGCCAGAAAGCGCCCTCGCTCTCGATACAGGCAGAGAGAAACGATGGAAGGCGGGCTGCCCTGCTGCCTGCGGCAGGGATTGTTTACAGGGAGGACACTGTTTACAGACTTTCCCCCACTTTCAGAGCCCTGACAGGTGCTCTCCCCTGAGGGCTGGAAGTGCCTTCGTTCAGAGATGGAGCCCGAGTTAGCCCTCACACTGGCTGCTGTGGGCTGTGAGTCTTAGGAGAATCTTGCTATCTGCTGGAGAAACCCTTCCAATCCGACAAGGCAAACCATTTCACCAGGTCACAGACAGGCAGCGACAGGGGCCTGAGCCTCTGAGACTTGAGCTTGGAGCCGGAGTTGAGCCTGGGAGGTGTGCAGCAGGGCCCGCTCCCCACCTGTCCTCCCCAGCGTGCAGGGACACCCAGGTCCAAGCCATAACAGATGCCACGCTGATTCTCGTTCTGGGCCTGCCTTCTTTTTTATTTTCTCTGAAAGAATTTTCAAGAGTTTTCCTGTGTTCTGGGGGTCAGTTCTAATATGATCGTTGGAAGCTTGCAAACGTGGTGGTGCTCAAGCACCAAGCAAGGAGCCCGGAAGTCCGCAAGGCAGTTTCCTAACGACAGCCCAGAGAACTGAGCACACTGTGGGAATCTGTTCTCCCGGAACTGTCCCTCAGCTGGGAAGAGAGGGTCATGGACTCAGGCAGCAAGGAATGGCGTGAAGGGAGGACCAGTATTGCAGAGATGCCCCGGGGAGCCTGCTCCCTGCAGGGAGAGCTGATGTGAGGAAAGGCTCTTACAGAGTGGGGCTCTCAGGCAGACCTGGGGTCAAAAGCTCTCTACAGAGCAGAGGCCAGATGAAGCCCTTAATGCCAGAGGCAGGTGATATTAATGAGAAGAAAGGTTAAAATGTTGGTTAGAGAGTCCTGTACTATAAAGACCATGGAGACAGCAAGAAAATTGTGCTTCTTGGGGCAAGAGAGATAAGTAGCTGGTAAGGTTCTATCTATCTATTCATCTAGTGTTCAATATTGTATTTTCAGTAGTTCAATATGTAACATTGATCCCCAGAGGGACTGGAGAATGGGGAAACAAAAGGACCAGAGCAGCTGTCGAAAATGGAAAGTGCTGCTTTCTTGCTTAGCTTCCCTCTGGGGGATACTGACACTCTCTTTCAGGAGTACACAGAGGTGATTCCCCAGGCTTTCCCAGAGATGTCTGTAAGACTCAGAACACCACACCCCAGGGAAGAGGGGCAGCCAGGTCTTTCTAACACTGTGCCCTGTGTCAAGGTGCACCCCCACAGTGAAGTGAGGCTCCTGTTAGAGTGGGGCCACACGCGGGGGATCATGTAATACGGGAAGTCCTCTCCCAGGGCCGTGGGTGTGCTTGGTTGCTCCCAAGTTCTTGAATGTATCGTTGGAATGGATATTGCATTGCTCACCTTTCCATTGCTGGGACAAAACATCTGGTGTACACAGCTTAACGGAGGACAGGCTTATTCCGACTCAGAGTTCCAGAGCGCTCAGTGCATGGCTGGTTGGCATCGTAACAGAAATATTACAGAGGAAGTTCACGGCCGAGGAAGAGTGCTCCTGTTCTGGTAAGCAGAGAGCAGAGGAGGGAAAGCGCCAGAGCAGGAGCCAGGGCTGTTACACATCTGCAAAGACACACCCCCAGGTCCCAGTTCCTCCAGGGGCCCCGTCTCTGGACAGTCCACTCCACTGCGAGCTCCTCAGCAGCCTCGTGACGCAGTGAGTAAGGGACCTCAGTTTCATGCACACTGCTGTTATTTTGTTTTTTAGTAATAAAGCCTGAAAGGATTATACCAGTTGGATCATGGCCAGTTCCAGGTGGTAGGAAGAGGGATGTTTATGTAAGATGCTTTAGACGTCAGTGGCATTTTATAAATTTCTCAAAATAAGTATTCGAAAGACAGAAACCAGGCACTGATGCCAGAAAACAAGGGATCATCCGTGCTCGAGATGAACCACGAGGAGAAGAGGGAACCGCACCCAGGAGGACGGAGCTCCGCCAGGCTTCCCGTGTGCAGCAGGCAGAGGAGGGGCGGGGAGCGTCAGCCCTGGACTCACAGGGCAGGGCAGGCCTGCGTCCTGGGACAGCGTGACTGTTCCCCCCAGGTTCCTCCATTTCTGTTGTTCATTTGTTTTCCAGTCGTTCGCACTCCTCTTTGGTAACCAGGTCAGTTTGCCAGATGCTTCCAAACCAGCAACCTGGGCAGAAACATGAGAGCTCAGGTGTTACTAAGAACCTTGTTTTCCCTAAAGTTTTAACGAATGAGTGTAGTCCTGGTTTACCAAGCCTGATGGATTCACAAAACTACTGACTAGGTTTTAGGAAGACTCTTTCTCTTCTTGGAGTAAACATACCAATGGAACGGGATGAAAATGAAATATTTGAGTGTTACTCTTACCCCCTCAAGAACAATGTTCTTGAAATGTAATTGTCTGGGAGTCTTCAAAGGAGAGGGGATAGTTCACCAGGTGAAGTCCTGCTGTTGGTGACCTCAGGCAAATCACTACCTTCTGGGTTCAATTACTAATATACAGGATGACCAAAGATCGTGTGCATGTTTCACAGTCAGCTGGCTCCAAGGCAGGAAATCATGGTGGTGGGCATGGTGGGGGCAAAACTGCTCAGCTTCTGCCTTCTGGGAGGCAGAAGAGAGAGTAGAGAGGAGCCAGGGAGCAAGATATTTCCTCCAAAGCCACATCCCCTCAACTCGCCTCTTCCAACCATACCCTGCTCCTAACCCACATATACAGTAGCTGTAAACTCAGCACTGTTCCATAGGCTGATGAGAATAACAGCGGCATGGATCCAGCCACTTTCCAAAAGCCGCTTCCCTTTAGATCTAAAGCACAACCATCTGGCTCCGTTCATTCTGTAGCTTTAGCACTTGTGTGTTTCTGCGCGCACACTCCTTCCGTGGTCCTCGGCTGGCACTTTGCACTAGGAAGAGATTTCCGCTTTCCTCATTCATTTGTTCAGACATCAGTGTGAACTCACGGATTCTTATTCTATGCAGTGGGCTAGAGTCCATTTCTATCACTTTTTTTTGTTGTTGATGTTCAAGTTATCCCATGGCCAGTAGGAGCCCCACCTGGCCTCTGTGTCCTTTTGACATATTCACGCTTTCTTCCCGGTACGGGAATTCACTTGCCCTTTTTGATTAACTCTAACGATGCACTTTGTCTGATATATGAGTTTAGAATTCTCCACAGATGTCAACAGGCAGGAGAGGGATTTTGGTCAAAGACAAAAGACACTGTCTATGAATAAAATGTCACCTTAGGCACCTCCTTTCTGGACCTCTGATACACTGATGGAGATATGTAAAAAAGATTCAGCTGGGGTGGTGGCACATGCCTGTAATCCCAGCACTCTGGGAGCCTCCGGCAGGAGGAGGGCAAGTCTGAGCCCAGCCTGGACCATTTAGTGACATAGTACGATCTGGTCACAAAGCCTAATAAAAGAAGAGCAGGACAGAAGAAGTGAATCCGGGATGGTAGGCTGGAGAGAAGGCTCTGGTGTCAGTCCCGTATGGGGCGGGGGGAGGACTGTAATGGTAGAAGAATCAGGCAGAGCTCCACATGCACATGGAAGCTCGGTTCCCTTTCTTGAGAAACGGCACGTGCTTGGGAAGCAGGAGCAGGGAGGCGGGGGAGGAGGAGTCAGGGTGCCCGCTCTTCCGGATGGCACCAGCCAGCGGGCAGCTCTGCTGGGACACACGCTTTACCGGACACTTCCTGTGAACCTGGCTCTGTCCTGTTCGGCCAGTGGAGGGACAGTCACCTCTTCCCTTATGGTCCTCGCTGAATGAGAATCTGGGGGGCTGGGGAGAGCTGGGGCTCCCTGGGGGATGGAGTTTCCAGCCGGAGCCCAGGCGTTCGGGCAGAGCTGGGAGTCAGAGAAAGGGCAGGAGCCTCTCAGGAGCAACTGCAGGGGCTGGACAGGTGTGGAGCGAGGAAGGCGGGCAGCAGCCCCCCAAAGTCCCACGGCACTGTTGGTGCGAGAGGGGCCTCAGTACGGCTGAGCCCGTGGGGTACCTGCAGTTGCCACGCCGCAGTTGGCTGGCTTGACTTTGCGCCTGTGACACACCCGAAGCCCACTGATGCCCAATCCGAAGACTGGGGACCACACTGGCCGGAGTCCCGGTCCTGCACAGAGCTGGCCAGGGCAGGCGGCCCCTTCTCCTGCACCTGCCTGTGTGAAGGGACAAAAGCAGCTGTGTGTTGTCGCCCATTCCCGGGGCACGACTGTGGCTCAGGAAGTCTGTCCCATGCCTCACTTCATCCAGCCCTCAACCAGATGCCTTCTAGCCCCGGAGCTGGGCAGGAAAGTCAGCTGATGTGGGCAGAGAGGCCTTGTCACCCACAGTGACTCAGTGGGGTCTTCCTGGTGGTCAGGCCCCAGAGACCAAGTCTCCCCCGGCCTCAGCCTAGCTCGGGTCTCTGCTCGCTCCTCTCCCCTGTGCACCTGCAGCCTCGGCGGACACTGTGTAGCTGTCATCACGTAATGCTGCAAACCTGCAGTTTCCATTGGCCCTAAGCACAGGAACAGCCAAGCACGAGTTACACCGGGTTCCTGAGGTTTTCCTCGCCCTTGGGCTTTCCAGCCGTCCCTCGCCTGTTTTCTCTTTTGGTTTCACTGTTCTT
>PVJX010019824.1:0-34312 GCA_004027295.1 Dolichotis patagonum
TTGCATTTTAAAGGAAGAGAGGTTTATTTTGGCTTGCAGTTTCAGTGGGTTCAGTCCATGTTTATCATATTCTAAGGCAGAAACACTATGACAGAAGGGGCTGGTACAGAAAAGTTGCTCATTCCATGGCAGCCAGGAAGCAGAAAGAGAAGGCAGGAGCTAGGGATGAGAATTCACCCGCCCAGGTCTTACCTTCTAGGACCAACTCCAACCAGCCCCCTCCTAACAACACACTAATCTGTGAACTCATTGAAGGATTAATCCACTGATGAGTACAGTGCTTCTATGATCCAATCACCTTTTAAAAGTTCCACCTCTGAAAGCACAAGGCTTTTGAAAGATATTTTAGGCCCTTCCCCTGAAGATAACAGCAGGCTGGACCTAGTGAATGTTCTTTGTAAGTGTTGGTTTCTATTAACACAATCACAGTCCTTGTTTTCTTCCTGTCTCTCTGGGCACTCTTCCTTAAAATCCTTAGAAAATCCTTTAGTTTCTGTCTTATTCATCACCCTATTCTCTCCTTGGCTCTGACCACTGTCTATTCAGTAATAATTGCCAGACATGTTATCTCCAGGTTTGATGTCTGTCTTGAGGTCCATATCCAGTGGCTTGTTTGCCCCCACCAATCATGCTCTGTCCTTTTTTTATCCTAACAAATTGTCATATATTTTCTGCCTCAAACCAATGGGTCTTTATTACCTCCTGGTCTTTTTGGACCAGGGATCTGGGCATGGGCACTGAGGTCTTCTGCTCAGGGCCTGTCCAGGTTGCAGTCCATGTCTTAGTTGGATGCGTTCTCATCTGATGCTCAGCTTGGGAGGAATCTGCCACAAAGCTCACTCAGGTTGTTGGCTGAGGTGATTCTCTTGGGTATGGAACACTGGTGTGTTGCTGGCTGTGAGAGGAGGAAGAACGTCACTGGGCCTCCCTCAGCTCCTTACCTTGTGGCTTTTCTAGCATGGCTGCTCCTTTCAAAAGTGTGTCTCCAATCCAGCTGGCTGATAAAAGATATTCTATACCATGATGGAGTTTCAGAACTGATCTCCTTTTACCTTTGCCACATTCTGCTGGTCAGAGGGAAGTCACAGGTCCTGCCCATACTCAAGGTGAGGGGAGTATGCAAGGGTATAAATTCCGGGGTAGGATCGAGGGCTACCCTGAAGTCTGGTTGGTACTGTCATCTGTGAGCATCTTCAAGGTGCCTCAACCGGGACTTGTCACCTCCTGACCAATCTGTCTCTCTACAAGTCCCCGTGGAAGCCATCGCCATTCAAACTAAGGCCAAGTAGTCATTCTGACACTGCTCCCTACCCAGCCCCTTACACAGTCATCAACCCTGTTGATTCACCTCCTAAAAGCCTCTGATTCCTTCTTGCTCTCTGCTGTTTACACTACAGCAGCCACCTGCTTGCTTCCATCCTTCTCTTTCCACTGCAGCCAGAGATATTCTGTTGAAATGTACTTCCCATTGCCTCCTCCTAATGGCTGGGGATTTAGCCCAGTGGCACAAGTCTCTGCATGGTAAACCCAAGGTCTTCAGTTCTATTCCCAGTACCAAAAGTAAATAAATAAAATGAAACTGACCAATTACCTTGTCCTCTTACATTGTATTTAAAACCCTGTGACCCTCGTTCTTTAATGGGGTCAATCGAACCCTTTGTCATTGAGTTTCTACCCCCTTCCCTACCTCTACTTTGGGTCTTTAAGCTTTCTGTTCCTTTTACCTGGAACACTCTGTCCTTCCCTTTGCTAGCTGCTGACAGCTTCCTGGATTTCCATGAGCTAACACGCAGGGCACACACTGGCCATTTCTTCCTCACTTGTCCTTATTTTCTTCCCAACTGTAAACTAGGGGGACATCCCCTGTGGCTAGCACCATGCTTTTGATGCCATAAGCCCTCAAGTAATTGGCAAGTGAATAAAATGATAGATGAAGCCTTGGCCCCCAGCCTACCCTTAAAAATATTCCCACCCTTCCCTTGCAGCAACCTCCAGAATTCACTCCTGATGGGCTCTGTTCCAGTTGGCAGACCTTTAAAAATTGAAAGTAATATATTAATAGAGGCACCTTTGTTTTGGGTAATATTTCTTTCCTATTATGGCCAGCCCAGTCTCAAGACATTTCCTAGCTACTAATTTACTTGGGCGAGATCAGCATCAGAGCATCACCTATTTCCTCCTTACAGAATGTTTGTCCTTTTGCTGTGTAACTGGAATTTTATAAAAATAGCCGACCAACTGCAGTACATGTAGTTCCATAGACTTGCTGGGAACAGCCCTTGTCCACCCTATGGAGGGGCCACCAGCTGCTCCTGGACATTCCAGGGGAGGCTCTCATCCACTGAGAACAGAAGGAGCATTTGTTCCCTGAGCCCACTTTGGAGGGACAGCTGAGGCGCTCCAATCTAGCCAGGTCGGCCAGTCCCTGGGAGTAGGGGTCTAGTTTCATACAATAAGCAATTGAGCTTAATTGACAGGTGTGAAGTATGTTCTTTCTAACTCGGCTTGATTCTCTTCTGCCTTTGGGGTGAGGCAAACTCACTTGGGAGTCTAATTAGCCTGTCATGTTGGGGTGAGTGTGTGTGTAAGAGAGACAGTGGAGGAGAGAGAGATGTATGTATGGGTGTGGGGAAAATGATGAGAGAGGGAAACAGTGCACTCTAGAGAGAGTAAGAAAGATGAGAAAGAGAGAGGAAGAGAAATAGAAGCAAAGGGAGGGAAACAGAGAACTCGATGGACAGATAAGAGGGCTAGGAAACTCATGAACATGGGCACCACTGGTGGCCTTTTAGTTGGGTTAAATGCACACAAATGGAAAATGGGGTGGTGTAGAATATCAGTCCCATCTGGAGGACCATGTGTGGAACAAAGGCAAAGTGAGCATCTGTAGAGTTGTTAGTGTATTCCCGATGGGCCAGAAGTGAATTCTGGGAAGGAGCTGGGCTGGGTAGGATGAGGCTGAGAGGCCTGTGATTTCACAGCAGGAGACAAGAGCCTCAATCTTAGTCACCTCCATGTGAGGTGCACACATGTGAGGCTAGGGATGGCAGAGTGACCTCCAAAACATGCTAGGACACCACTGTGAGGACCACTTTTGCACAGAGCAAAATCATTCTTGGGACTATTTAGAGATGGTTTTAGCATGGAGAGAGTCACATAATCCAGGGAAACACAAGAGAAGTCCTTTTGGACAATTGATTGGCTTTAGAATCGTTCATTTGGATTAAAAGGTAGGGTATCATGTGTGCCTAAAGCGTGCACCAGTCCTTGTGTGTATGATGTTGGTCTTAGTCCTCACAGCACCCTGTGTCATAGATACTGTTTCATCTTCACTGTGCAGATGAAGATATGAGGTGCAGACAATGAAGGCTCGCACCATCCCATACTGCTGGTAGATGGTAGAGCACAACTTTGAAGTCAGGAAGTTCCAGACTCCGTGCTCTTAACCACTGTGAGTTCTACCCACTGGGTCTCAGCTGTCAGACAAGTCAGTGTATAGTCAAGGTTCTTTCCAGGGAGGAAAGATAGGTGATAAATGCAGTGGAAAGAACTGACTTCCTTCGTTGGCATTTATAGCTCAAAACAGTGAGATGGGTTCTCTGAGCTTCAGTTAGAGGCAATGACCCAATGCCTGGGCCCTGACACCACATCCATACACAGTCTCCTCTGTAGAATGTGAACAAAACCAGGCCTTTGAGCCTGGTTTTCTCACAGGCCTATGAGCATTCAGCAAGGTATGCGTGTAATGGGCTTGCTCTGCGATAAACCTTCTGTAAATGTTACCTATAACTTACTTATCAAATGGTGGTCCTTCCTCTTTTATGTGCTTGTCCCTTAGTATCTGTGAGGGATTGGTTCCAGGACCCTCTGCAGACACCCACAACCTTGGAATGTGGAAGACCCTTGTATAAAATGGCATAGTATTGATGGATAATTTATGTACATTTTTCCATATACTTTAAGTCATCTCTAGGTTACTTATAATACCTAATACAATGTACATGCTATACAAATAATTGTTATGCTGAACAGTTAAGTGAATGATGGCTAGAAAAATGTATGTATATGATCAATACAGACACAATTTAAAAAAGTATTTTCAAACCACAATTTATTGAGTCAGTAAATACAAAATTCAAAGGGCTGACTGTCCTTTCTGTAGGAATGATATGTAATTGTGAGAGTGCTTTGCTCACTTTTCTGCAGTGCTCAAATTTAAGACAGTATTAGTGTTCTTGTTAAACACTGACCGAGTGTGTGATGCAGGCAAGGTGTGTGACTTAACAACTTTATCAAATGGTTGGCAAGTAGAGAACACTGCGGTCTGTGAGGCTTGGGGAGATGAGAAGATGCATAGAAGAGAAACAGGGATCAAAATAGGCCTAATTATAAAAACAAATTTATAATCTTTAGTCCGTGCAGGTTGAATCTCTACCCTTAGCCAGGTATCATGCTGGATGCTGGGATACAACTTCTCAAAAGACAAGTCATAGTACCTAGGAGAGAGTTTATTGGATGGGAGAGGGGAAGTTTGGAAAGGTACTTCAAGAGGAGATGATAGGGTATGCAAAGATACAGGGATAAAAAGATAAGTGAAACTTGTGAAGCATCTAAGAATCTACCATAAGTGGTATGAAGTTTGGAAGGTGAATCCAGAAAAAGTGTTTGGGGCTGTATTGGGCAATCTTGAGCAAATAGTCTGTAATTAATTTGCAAGATAATAGGGAGCCATTGAAGGGCAATAATACCCTTGCAGTCAGAGAAATACTCTTGACTATAAATTCATTAGTGTAACACAACTAGTGTAATACCATGTCTTAAATGTAAATGATGGTTTATCCAGAGAAAAATCTACTTTTAGTCTTTGAGAGTTATATTAAGTCAATTGCAAGAAATGAAAAATTTGTCCTTTTCATAGACCTAGTACACACACAAGCCCATACACATGCTGTCACACACACACACACACACACACACACACACACACACGAATAGATTGCATTTGAAAGTCAGTTTTACATTCGGGGGCATTTACACATGTCATTTTCTCTCAATTTCAAAATTTAATGTGTCATGATATAAAATTCAAGAATAAATGTATATGGCAGGGTAATTGTTCAAGAATTAAAAGATATGCCAACAGAATACTAGCAGGCTTTATTTCGTGACATTTGGGGCTCTTGTCTTTACAGTGTTTCCTTGGGGTAAAAGAGGTAGATTAAAGATCATTGCAAATCAAAGTGATGCTTCTACCCTCCTAACTGCACGCTAGCTTGTCTTTCTCCATTTATCATTTGCATAGATCTGTCAACTGAACTCTCAGTTCTTTTAAGAGGAATGTGTAATATAAAGCTATGAACACCCGTGTTCCACAAAATTACTTTGCCCCTCTCTCCTTCAGTTCACATCTCCGTGCCCTTGCCCTCACCTTCCAGGAAGTACGTTCTTCTCTGCAGCCTTGGAAAGAGCTTACAGAGAGGGATCAGAGCCCTTGGGACAAACTGGTTGCTGCCAAAGCATCAGAAACTGACCCCTCCTTGCCATGACTCTTTGGGGTGCTTGTGAGTGAAACTGCAATTCTGCAGAGAGTGGGAAAAGTGTGTTTTTGGGTGTTTCCCAGTGAAACACCCCAGCTATCTCCAGGCTTGTTCAAGTACTGAGGTGTGTACTTCTGCCCTGGGGCGGAAGATCTGAGCTTAGCTTTGGTGGGGTTAAAATGCCTCGAGCTGAGACAGGTCTCTCTGCCTGAAGGTGGACACCCGACTGGCTCAGACTGCTGTCTGTTACCACCCGTGACTGTCAGAGACAGATATTCCCAGAGATCGGGAGGTTTGCGTGATTCCACTGGCTGCAGCTCTGTTCTGTGTATTGCCAGACACACTCAAGTTTGCAGAGCACATCAGCGCTGCTTGCACTTGGGCTCCGAACCACAACTGTCAAACTCTTCAAAGGAAACAAAACCTTGGGGCGAGACAGGTCTTGGTTTGATGCGTATATGTTTGTCATCTGTTATTTTTATTCTGATTTAGTATCACAGATAATGCCTACAGTTAAATAACACATCTGCCTGGGGTTTGCGTAGCAATTCACAATATGTTTTTATTCATTATTGCTTTAATTATGGCGTGGGATTCTTTTGACTCGCTCCCAAGTAACAGGTGGTTTTCTGACCATGATAAATGCTAAATGCTGTGGAGGATAAGGCAGTGAGGCACTGTTTTCCTAGCTGTGGTTACACCTAGGCCCCAGGCAGCTTCTGATTTAGCAGCCTGCAACAGATTGGAATTCCTGGGGGACTTCACTTAACCCTTAGTTCTCCCAAACCTATTTTCAACACTGTTTGGGGGGGGGTTCCCCATTATACCCAGCTGCACAGCAGATGTGCTTTTTGTACCCTGGGAGGTATCCTGGGGGTTGAGGGTAGGTCAAAAAGTTAATATGTCAATGTTCTGAAGGGTGATAGAAGTAGAAACTTGGTGATATTAAAGATGATTTGAATTTAGATTTTTTTTTAAAGAATAAAGGCATTCTTTTATATATCTACAATAGATGATAACAATTAAATAAGTCACACATGAATCACTGAAATTAGAGTGAGGGCAAAGACCTATTAGATCATCCAGCCGATTCCCCAGTGAACACAGAATTATTCCCCACAGTATTTTCAGGGGTGCTTTGTAGTCTCTTGACAGACTTTAGCAATTGGGGCCTTCAATTATTTCCTGAGGGAAACACTCTCCCTTAAAAAAGGCTGCAGTGTTTTCTTCCTTCATCTGATATTTAAGCTAAAAACTGTTTATGTGGTGAATATACAACCATTTGCACAATGAGACTGATCAGAGGCAGAAATTATACCTACAGGTCTTCCAGAAAGTAGCATGCAGTGTGCTTGACATCCCTGGTTTTTACACCTGAATTTGCATATTCCCTGGAAGTGGCAGCAGGATTGAAATGCCCTTGGGAGGCCTCCCTATTTCCATTTCACTGTCACCCTCTGGTCAGGGGTAACATTGCATCTCTTAATTTGAAACTACGCGGAGAAAGTGAATAAATTCTGTTCAGTTTTCAGGGTAAAGCACACTCAGTCATCCAGGAAGCAGCACTGCTTAGCATTCCTCTCTCTTTGGAACAGAGTAGTATTGTCTCTGCCAGCAGCTTGCATTGCAGAGGCTCCTGATGGGGTGTACACGAGAGGGGGGTTTGGGACAAAAAGTCTGCCCCCACACACCCAGTAATCTGAGGCCTGGGGCTGAAGAGCCAGGCCAGGCCAGGAAATACAAAAAGACCTGCCTGCTGAGTTGCTATACTTCGTTTTAGGGTGCCAAAAGTTTAGTTCTGATAAGTCAGATATTAATTGTTTCTTTTCAGTGCTGGGAATTGAAGGACCTTGCACATCTTAGACAAGCATTCTACCACAGGACTACATTCTAGTCCAGATTGTAAGAGGTCACTTAATGGTCACTTGTAGTGACAGCTATGGTGGCACACATCTGTAATCCTAGCTACTTGGAAGACTGAAGCAGGAGGATTGCAAATTCAAAGCCTGCCTGGCCTGGGGAATTTAGTAAAAATCTGTCTCGAAATAAAATGAAAATAAAATAAAAAAGAACTGGGTGGGGGTGCAACTTAGTGGTAGAATACTTGCTGAGTATGTGTGAGGCTGTGTTTTCAATCCTTAGTACCACCACAGACGCACAGACATGCTCACCCCCACACCCCACGCCTCACACCCACACAAGGACAGTTATAGACACTGACAGGGATGAGTTATGTGGATTTCCAGAATTCAAGCCTATTGTGATATGCACACCTTGCATCCCATTTTCTCATCCTTCATTAAAAAGCATGAAGGGGAAAGGTGCCAGGCAGTAGCATTAGCATGAAGAACACAGAATCAAGTTCCCTGCTGTATAGGACTTCATGCTCAGGGCAGGCAGATAGGCGTGGAAATAATTTTGAAGCATTGAGATAAGGGTTATGACAGGGCACAGGGAAATAGTACAAAGATACCTGAGGAGTTGGAAATTTCTCAGGAAAGCTGAACTTGAAAGATAGATCCTGGGAAGAGTAGAGGGAAATGCAAACAAGATGAGGAGTGGCAGAGGCAAAAGCAGAGGCAGGGAAGGCAATTCAAATATGGTGGGGATGGCAGGAGGTGGCAGGGGCAGAGGGTAGCACCTAGGAAACCTTGTCTAATATGCTAGCTTTGACAGTCTATGGAAGGGCTGCACTGACCTCATTATGCAGGGGAGGTTACCTGTTCAGGAAGCAAGGTGCCTTTTCCAAGGTCATACAGCCAGTGGGAGACCTGGGATTTAAATCAGGTCTGACTAATTCCACTGACCATGACCTTTTAGAAAAAAAATGGCACATTCGTGTACAAATCTTACCAGAGTTGGCGTATCTCTTGAAGGGAGCTGGTGGCCAGAGGGGATCCAGAGCTCTGGAGAGTTCCAGTGACAGCCAGAACCTTCTTACCTACTTTCTGTGGGACAGAGACTGGGATTTTTGTGCATCATTTCACAGGACCCAAAAAACTGGCTCCTTCAGAGTTTATCAGCTCTTATAAAATTCCTCAGGATGACTCACTCCTGTTGCAGTAAAGCCAAGTGCCTTTTGCAGACTGACCATCTTTAACAAGGCTGAGTCAGCTGGGTCTGTGGGAGCCGCTTGGAGCCTGTGGCCATGGCCAGGACGCATGTGTAGCTCTGTGGTCACGGCCTCCCAGCAGGCATGTGAAATATGGCCATGTGAGCATTTCATAGCTCAGAGTTAGGGGGAGGGATGTGAAAGCAGAGGAGTGGCAGAAACAGAAGGCGAGTATTGGGCTTCCGTATCCAGTGCAGACACTGGGTCCTTGTTGCTGTGTGGCATTACTGTCACTGCCTGGATGTTCCTGCCTCTTTCTTCATGCCTTACTCACCCTTATTCTGTTACTTTTGTCATAATAACTCTTCCATTACAGTACAAAAGCGGCCAGGCTATATGTAAACAAGCGAACATGACTGCGTTTCAGTAAAAATCTTTGGTACTGTCTTAGAACTTTCCAGGTATTATACCAAGATACCATAAACTAGGTGGCTAATAAACAGCAAAAATGTATTTCTCACAGTTCTGGAGGCTGGGAAATCCGAAGTCAAAGAGATGGAAGGGTTTGTGTTGGGTGTGAGCCCACTTCTCGGCTATACAGTCATGTTTTTCCTCTCTTTGGAAGAAAAAAAAACAGCTCTAATTCAGTTCACAGGGGATTGACCTTCACGGTATAATCCCGCCCCACAAAGACTACTTGTTGATACCAGCACACTGTGAATTTTGGCAGGGGTGGAGGAGAGAGCATTGGCCATATCAGGTACTGAAATTTGTTTCTTGTTATTTTCTCTTCTTTCAAAGTAATATAACTTTCAAATATTAGAAAAAGTAAAGTTATCTTAACTCAAAGCTGAGCAAAAACAAATGTTTGTCTGGAATTTGCCATGGTCCATAGTTTTCAGACTCTGATTTAGGCTTAGTTGGGGTGCCTTTAGTAGAGAAACTCCTCCAACATGTGTTGATTTTGTAGTGTAGTATTACAGACAATAACCTACCATTTCAAGTTGTATCTGTAGATGACCCTAAAATGCAAGTGTGTCATTACATGTTTGGACAGGATCGTGGAGAAGAGGGAAAACAACAATAAAATACACCCCATGGATTTGGAAATGTTTGTCTTTGTAAGTTGAAAATATCAAAACATGACCTACCAAACATCATGGCTTAGCCTACATAACCTTAAATGTGATCAGAAAACTTATGTTAGCCAATAGTTGGGCAAATAATTAACACAAAGCTTAGTAATGGTAGGAGTGGGGAAGGAGAGAAGAGAAAGGGGATGAGAAATGTAATTAAGATGTGTTATGTAGACCGGGGATTTAGCTCAGTGGCTTAAGCGCCTGCCTGGCAAGCGTGAGGTCGTGAGTTCGATCCCCGGTACAAAAAAAAAAAAAATGTGTTATGTACATGTACCAACTTCATATAAGGAATATAAATATCGTATTCTGAAAACATATATTAATAAAAAGAAACAAATTGTTGAATATCTTATGTGATTTATTGAATAATGTAATAAAAGTAAGATAGAATGATTGTAGGGATATGCTTTCGTATCATTATGAAGTCAGAAAAATTAAGTTGGACCAGTATAAGTTGTGAACTGCTTTTGCCTTATGTATGAAGGCTAAATGACAGAATATAGGAAAAGAACAGTGCTTGGTCGCATGACTATATCAGTAAATGTTCCTTTTCTCATTTCTCTCTTAAGGTTGTGCACAGAATTGCCTACCAATAAAGCTGAAGCTTGATCTTGGTGGTTGTGCATAGAATTGCCCATCAAGAAAGCCTGAAGCTTGATCTTTGTTAGTAGAGGAGTGCTACCTAACTTTTCTAAGGAGATACAGTCTAGCCATAGTTCAATCTGGTGAGAAACACCTTTGCTTAATGAGTGATATACAGTGAGAATCTATGGGCGCGTAATGCAGAAACAATACCAGCAGCTTCCATCAGAAAGTCTTCGGCTGTGCCCACGAGAGCTCGTAGACACTCCAGAAAGTGCTAATTCTCTTCTGCTACCCCACTTGCAGAACCTGGACAGCTCTATTCTTGCCTTCATACATGTTGAACAGTTAGAGTCTTAATGCCATCTCAAAAATGGATTCAACTCCACAAAATACTTAATAGAAATGGATAAGTTACTGGAGATATTGTGGAGATATTGTGAAAAATCAGAAGAGAGTCCACAATGCATTTCACACTGTAAAACATGATGCAACATCCTTTTAGAGTTTTTTTTTTTTGCTTTCCAGCAAATGTCTCTTTTTAAAAAAATTTTTTTAAAAATTTTAAAGAGAAAAAAAGCAAAACAGAAAAAAGGGCAGAAATAATACATAATTTCAAAAAAAATAAACAGTAAGAAATCACTAGTTGATAAATAACATGTTGTCCTCTTAGAAATAGTTGTTCAAGTTACAAAATTAAAACATACAAAGTGGACATTCAAACTGAGACTGAAAACAGTTCTGTTCAACCATCCAACAAAGACTTAGTAATATGGTTATCAATCCTACACACTTAAACAGACGTGCAGTTATATTCTTTAGAGCACTTTCTTTTCCTCTATTTTTTACAATAGCAATTACACATTTTGGATTTAATTACTCCTATAGTTCTTATTACTATTTACACTAGAGACACAATGTGATATTTATAAATATGACTTATTTATTTCACTATGAGGATAGTCTCAAGCTGTCTCTATTTTCCTATGAAGGCCTCAAGTTCATCCTTTTTAAAGCTGAGTAATACTCCATTGTAAAAAGATCGTCCTTTTTATAGCTGATTAATATTCCATTGTATACAAATACCACATCTTTTTGACCTACTCTGTAGTTGATGGGCGTTTTGGTTGTTTCCAAGATTTAACTATTACAAATTGTGCTGCTATGAACATGGGTGCACATATATCACTGTGATATGACCTTTTCAGTTTTTCTGGGAAAATACCCAGGAGGGGAATAGGTGGGTTGAATGGAACTTCCAATCCTAGTCTTCTGAGAATTCTCCATACTGATTTCTGTAGTGGCTGCACAAGTCTACACTCCCACCAACAGTGGAGAAGTGTTCCTTTTTCCTTGCAGCCTCGCCAACACAATTGTTATCAGTTGATTTCTTGATGGCAGCTATTCTTTCTGGAGTGAGATGAAATCTCTTTTTTTTTTTTTTTTTGTTTGTGGTACCGGGTATTGAACTCACAACCTCGCGCTTGCAGGGCAGACGCTTAAGCCACTGAGCTAAATCCCCAGCCCATAAGATTTTTTTTTTTGTGGAGAGATGAAATCTCAATGCTGTTTTAATTTGCATTTCTTGAATGACCAGAGATGGTGAACATTTCTTCACGTATTTATTTTGCCATTTGTATATCTTCATCTGAAAAATGTGTGTTCATCTCCAATGCCCATTTTTGGAAAAGGTCTTTGAATCTTGGGGGCTTGATGTTTTTCAATTCTTTATATGTTCTTGATATAAGTCCTTTGTCTGAGGGGTTGCTGTCTAAAATTCTTTCCCATTCTGTGGGTTTTCTTTTCACTTTGTTGGTGATTTCTTTTGAAGTGCAAAAACTTTTCAATAATATGAGATCCCAGTTGTTGATTCTTTGAAGTGTTTCCCATGCAGTTTGTGTTTTGTTCATCAATTCTCTGCCTACCCCTATGTCTCCAAGACTTCTACCTACCTTGTCTTCCAGTAGATTTAGTGTTTCTGTTTTAATATTTAGATCTTTAATCCATTTAGACTTTAGTTTTGTACATGGTGATAGGCATGGGTCTAGTTTCAGTCTTTGGCATATGGAGAGCCAATTTTTGCAGCACCATTTATTAAAGAGGCTATCCTTCTTCCAGTGAACATGCTTAGCCCTTTTGTCAAATATCAGATGGCTGAGTGTCTTTGTAGTTGTGTTTGCTGTTTGTTGTTTGTGTAGTCTGTTCCATTGATCCTCAGGTCTAGTTCTTTGCCAGTACCATGCTGATTTTATCACTGTGGCTTTGTAGTATAGTTTCAAGTCAGGAATTGAGATGCCCCCTGCCTTGCCTTTGTTGCCCAGAATTGCTTTTGCTATTCTAGGTTTCTTCTGTATCCAAATGATTTTTAGGAGGGTTTCTCTAGATCTGTGAGGTATGTTAATGGTATTTTTTAAAATTTTATTTTAAAAGGGAGTAAAATTAAACACAACAAAACAGAACAGAACGGGACATAAGAAAGCATAAATTTCAAAGCTAGACAACCAGAGATCTACACTATCTGTCATATTGTCTCTTGTTTTCTTCCAAATGGTTGTCCTTATCTTTGCATATGGGGAGCTCATACTAAATAACATAGCCAATCTTTCACAAGATGTGTAGTTCACTGGCTCCCACTTGCTAAGCAGTGGGGAGTGAGGGGGGACATGGGATGGGGGACAGGATGACATGAGATGTTTGATTCTCAGCCCACACGCTGACAGGATCACAGCCACCCCCCAGAGAGGAGAGGAGTTCCTTGTTCTCCCAGCACCCCGAGTCAACTGCACGGTGCAGGTCCCGACGTGCCAGGGTTTCTCTCCTTTGGGCCGCCGAAAATCTGCCACACTCTCAGCTGCCTCCCAGAGAGGGGAGGAGCTCCTCGTTCTCCCAGCACCCTGAGTCAACTGCACAGTGCAGGTCCTGAGGCGCCAGGGTCTCTCCCCTGCAGGCCACCCAAAGTCCGCCATACTCACCTGCTATCTTTTTCTGATGAATTGACCATTCCATTTCCAAAGTTCTGAAATGGCCAACACATCACAGAAAGAATTTTCTTTAGGCTCCTGTTTGAAACTAGCAGCTACAGCAATCTGCAGGTTTTAAGCATTTTTTTTTTTTTTTTGGTACTGCAGATTAGAACTCATGACCTCCTGCTTGCCAGGCAGGTGCTTATGCTGCTGAGCTAAATCCCCGGCCCTCTAATGGTATTTTGATTGGGATTGCATTAAATCTGTGTAACAGTTTTGGGGAATATGGCCATTTTCACAATTTTGGTTCTTCTTAGCCAAAAGCAAGGAATATCCTTCCATTTTCTAATATCCTCTTCAATCTCCTTTTTAAGCATATCATATAGGTCTTTTACATTCTTAGGTTGATTCCTAAATATTTCATTTTTTAGGTGCTATTGTGAAAGGCAATGTTTCCATAATTTCTCTCTCAGTGAGTTTTTTGTTTGTGTATAAGAATGCTATTGATTTTTGAGTGTTGACTTTGTATCCAGCTGCACTGCTGAATTTGTTTATTATCTCTAGTAGTCTTTTAATGGAGTTTTTTGGGTCTTCTATATAGAGTATCATATCATCTGCAAATAGGGATAATTTAAATTCTTCCTTTCCTATCTTTATTCCTTTTATTTCTCTCTCTTGTCTGATTGCCCTGGCTAGTATTTCCAGAACTATATTGAATAGGAGGGTGATAGTGGACACCTTTGTCTTGTTCCTGATTTTAGAGTGAAAGCTTTCAGTTTTTGTCCATTTAGTATTATGTTGGCTGTTGGTTTGTCATAGATGGCATTGATAAGGTTGAGGTAGACACTGTGTATTCCGAGTTTCTGAAGGGCTTTTATCATGAACATGTGTTGGACTTTATCAAAAGCTTTTTCTGCATCTATTGAGATGACCATGTGGTTTTTGTTTTTGGCTCAGTTGATATGATGTATTACATTTATTGATTTATGTATGTTAAACCATCCCTGCATTCCTGGAATGAATCCCACTTGGTCGTGATGTATAATCTTCTTGATGATTTTCTGCATTCTATTTGCTAGTATTTTATTGAGAATCTTTGCATCAATCTTCATTGATGCAAAGATTCATTGTGAGATTGGCCTATAGTTCTCCTTTTTGGTTGGGTCTTTGTCTGGTTTTGGTATCAGAGTAATACTTGCCTTCAGGAATGATTTAGGGAGGATTGCTTCCTTTTCAATTTCATTGAAGAGTTTAGGGAGTATTGGCATCAAATTTTCTCTAAATTTCTTGTAGAATTCAGCCATGAATCCATCAGGACCTCGACTTTTCTTTGTTGATAAGTTTTTAATTATGTTTTCAATTTAAATAGCTGATATTGGGTTATTCAAAATTGCTATGTCTTCTTTGTTGAGCTTTGGTAGTTCATATGTTTCTAGAAATCTGTCCATTTCCTCTGTGTTTTCCATCCTATGTGAGTAGAGATTTTCAGAGTAGGTGTTTATGATCTTTTCAATTTCCATGGGATCTGTAGTAATTTCCCTCTTTTAAGTCCTTACTGCGTGAATTTGGGCTTTTTTTTTCTTTTTCTTTATAAGGTTAGCTAGAAGTTTGTCAATTTTGCTTATTCTTTCAAAAAAACAGCTTTTTGATTCATTAATTCTTTGTATTTTTTTTTTTTTTAGTTTCAATTGCTTTGATTTCTGCTCGAATCTTTACAGTTTCCTCTCTTCTATGAGCTTTGGGTTTAACTTGCTCTTCTTTTTCTAGAAGCTTGAGATGAAGAATTAGGTTGTTTATTTGTGCTCATTCTGGTTTTTTTTTTTTTGGTACCAGGGATCGAACTCATGACCTCATGCTTGCCAGGTAGGCACTTAAGCCACTGAGTTAAATACCCAGCCCATTCTGTTTTCTTGATATGACAATTTATTGCTATATATTTTCCTCTTAAGACCACTTTCATTGCATCCCACAGATTACAGTATATTGTTTCCACATTTTCATTGAATTGTAGGTATTGCTTTATTTCTTCTTTAATTTCATCTGTAGCTCACTGGTTGTTCAGAATGTTGTTATTTAATTTCCATATATTTATGCAGGTTTTGCAATTTCTTTTGGCATTAATTTCCAATTTCAGTGCACTATGGTCTGATATTACACATGGGATAATTTCCGTACCTTTGCATTTACTTAAGAATGTTTTGTGGGATAATATATGGTCTATTTTGGAGAATGTCCCATGCACAGCTGAGAAGAATGTGTATTCTGATGTAGATGGGTGGAATACTCTGTAAACATCTACTAAGTCCAATTGCTCACAGGTATGATTCAGTTCTATTATTTCTTTGCTGACTTTTGTCTAGTTGATTTATCTCTTTTTGACAATGGGGTGTTAAGGTCCCCTGTTATAATTGTGTTCTTGTATATTGAGCTTTTCATGTGCATTAGTATTTGTCTTATATAGTTGGGTGCTCTTGTATTTGGTGCATATATATTTAGAATTGTTAGTTCTTCCTCTTGTAGTTTTCCACTAATGAGTATGTAGTGACCTTCTTTATCTCTTTTAATCATTTTAGGTTTGAAGTTCATTTTGTCTCCAAATAGAATAGTTACCCCTGCTTTTTTCTGGTTTCCTGTTGCATGGAATACTGTTTTCCATCCTTTGACTGTTAATCTATGAGTTTTCTTTTGGGTCAGATGTGTTTCTTATGTACAGCACATTGTGAGATTGTGTTTCTTGATCCATTATGTCAATCTATTTCTTTTGTTAGGTGAATTGAGGCCATTTACATTTATGGATATAACTGGTATGTACTAGCTCAATCCTGCCATGTTATGTTCCAGTTGTTTGCTTTTTGCTTTTCCCCCTTGTTTAATTGCTTGTTCTACCTGGCTGTTTCTTTCTGTTGTTGTTCTGGAGATTGTGGTCATTTTTATCTCTATCTAGTATATCTTTCAATACTCTTTCTAGGGTTTGTTTGGTGGACACGAATTTCTTCAGTTCTTTGTCATAGAAGTATCTTGTTTCTCTATTATATTTGAATGAAACTTTTGCTGGGTACATCAGTCTGGGTTGAAAGTTGTTTTCTTTCAGGGCTTGAAATATCTCACTCCAAGCTTGTCTTTACTTGAGGGTTTGTGCCATGAAAAGTCTGCCATGATTCTAATGGGCTTTCCTTGATAGGTGAGTTGTGCCTTTTCTCTAGCAGCTTTTAGTATTCTGTTTCTATGCTGCATGTCTGGGATCTTAATTATTATATGTCTGGGTATAGATTTATGTTGATTTTGATTGTTTGGTGTTCTATATGCCTCACTTACCTGCACATCAGATTTTTTTCCCATGTTTGGGAAATTTTCTGCTATTACTTCTGTGACTAGTTTAGTTATGTCATTTGCATTGATTCCTGCATATTCCCTGATGCCTATTAATCTTATATTGTTTCTCTTGGCATCATCTTGAAGCTGCTGGATTTTCTTTTCATGCTGCTTTGTTATTTTTAAAAGTTCTATCCTTTCATGATCACCAATTGTGATCCTGTCCTCAAGGTTTGAAATTCAATCCTCAGCTTCATTTAAAAGGTTTTTCCAGCTTTCAATAGAATTTTTGTTTCTTGGATGTCTCTTTGAGTTTGTTTCGTGAATTCTGCTTGTTTTCTATATTGTTCATTCAAGGTTGCAATCAGTTTCCTATGCTGCTGTACTTTTTTTTTTTTTAACCTATTTCTTCTCTAATTGTGCTGAGCAACTCCTTTACTAAGGTTGTTATTTCTGTCTTTGCATGAGAGATTACTTCTAATTTGATTTTCTCTATAGCCTCATGGAGTTGTTTTTTTATTTCACTTGCTATCTTTTCAGAGATTTCCAGTGTGTTACTTTGAATTCTTCTATTTCAATGTCTCCTGTACTTGCTCTTGATGGACTAGATGTCTGAGATTGCATTTTGTTTCTTCAGTTTGCCATTTTCCCCTTTTGGGTTAATATTTGGTCCTTCAATCCCACTAGAGTCAACTGTTGGTAGTGTGTATCTTGGGGTCCTACTATAAGGTTGATATTTGTCCAATTGCTGGGTCCCACAATGAAGAGATGGGCCAGTCACCTGAATTTTCCCTGCAGGGCCTGTTGGCTGAGTCCTGTATTCTTCCTCGGCTGACAAGCCTAGGAGTATTGATGGAAATCAATCCTTAGTTCCTTCTGTTATTATGTCTTCAGGTTGTTCAAAGTCAGCAGATCTCCCTGTTTATACTGTTTGTCTTGGCTGGGACCCTACTGTGTCTCATAGGCCCTTTTAATTTTCTCCAGGTTGGGGGAAGCCTTATTGATACCCTCCTTAAGGCCTTACGGCACCCTACCTTATATTCTTTGTGTGGAGGAAGGACTCACCTATCCACTTGCCAACTTGCCAATGGCCTGCTTCTGGAGGGGGTTTCTCTGTTGCTCCTCTTTACCCACTGAAGATGGCAAAGTCTGTTCCTATTTTAGGGGCAAACTCACTTCACTGATGGAAGCCTGCTGAGTTCTTCTGTTTGGATGAGGGGTTACTGAGTCTCCCCTCGATACTGCACAGTTAATCCACTGCAGTCTAAGGTTCTGGGGGGAGGTGTGGAAGCCGAAGATTAACAGCAATGCTAGGTCCAGGTTGGGGGGGTCCTGGATGGCAGCAGTGGGACTGCAGTGGTGCTCGTTGTGGGCTGGAGTTCCTAGGTCCTGAGGTGGGTGGTCAGGACTGCGGGGATGTGGGAGGGGCCGGTTTGGGGCTGGTGATGGTCCGGTCTGCCCGCGTCACTGGCTGGAGTTCCTGGGTCCCGTGAGGTGGTTTGCCGGGAAGGCCGGGGTTGCTGGAGGGGCCCGGGTCTAGCCTGACCCCATGTGCGCCACTGGCTGGAGTTCCCAAAGTGTGTCTGTCTCTTTTGCTGGATTTCTTATCTTCCTCTTTTTTCCTGCCCTCAAATCTGAGGTTGCTCAGCATTTCTTATTCTATTCCAACGTGTCCTTATATCATGTTCCTTCTATGTGTTCATCCTTTCAAAATGCTCTGTGAATGGTAAACTGTAACAGTTTTGGTCTCACCAAAATGTTTTCATTTTCTATCATTCTTGAAAGAGTGCTCTGACAACACATTCCACAAGGACACTTACTCTCTTCCAGCCATTGGTGACATGATTCCACTGTTTGTTGGCTTCATTATTTCTGATAAAGGTCAGCTTTTAGACTATTGCTATTTTCTTCACTCATGTTTATTTTGCTGTTTCATCTATCTATACACATATGTATGTGTATAATTTAATGTGTATATATGTTTTACTTAGACATAGTTTCATTTTCATAAATTTCACTTGGATTTTTGTGAAATTTATTTGATCATTTCTTTCTTTCTTTCTTTTTTTTTTTTTGGTACGGGGGATCAAACTCATGACCTCGAACTTGCCAGGCAGACGCTTAGGCCACTGAGCTAAATCCCCAGCCCTATTTGATCATTTCTGATAGTTCACCTTTCCTTGTGCATTTTTTGTCTTTCAGGATTTCATAATGCCTTTATTTTTAGTTTTATCTTTATTTTTATTCTATTATTTTTATTGTGGTAAAATATACATAGCATATTTAATTTTAAATACAATTCAGTGACACTAAGTACATTCACAGGTTACATAATTATTTTATAGTCTGTGTCTGATAATTCTAATGTTTAGGGTGTTTAAATCATGCTCATTATTTTTGCTGACTTTCACTGCTGGTTGTTGGATGTCAGGTTTTTTTCTTTTTCAACTTATACTTAATTAACCTTAATGCATGTGACTGGATATATCAGTCAGCTTCTCCGATGCTGGGAAAAAGTACTTGACACTGCCAATTTAAAAGAGAGTTCTAATTTGGTTCCCATTGTAAGGAGATTCAGTCCATGATTGGCTGGTTCCAAGATGGAAACACTGGACCACCGTGACAGCATGGTGAATCGAAGCTGCATAGTTCATGGCAGCTGGGAAGGAGGGCAGGGAGCAGTGCGGAGAGAAGGGGTGAGGGGCCAGACATAGCACTGGAGGTTACTCCTCCAAGACCCACCCAGTCACACCCAAAAGTGTGCACCACCAGTCCCTCAGGTGGATCCCAAACTATTCAAATTTATATGCCACCGACCTGCAATCTTGAACCCTTTATTCTGGAAGGAATTTGCATGTCTTGCTGCCAGACATGTATTTTTTCTGTTAGGGGTATTTAAGGTTATTTGGGCAGTGAAAAATTGACCCTGAGATCTGTATCAAAGCAGATTCATACTTATAATATCTCAGGGAGACCATAATTATTTCTTTTATTATTATTACTATTAGTAATAATATTTTCCACGTGGGGCTGTGGTGGAGACAAATCTACCTTTGGCTAGTTTTACCTTTGGCTAGATTTACCTTAGTATACCCTTTCTCTGAAGAAAGAACCTCTGAAGGTTTAAACTTTATGTAAATCACAGGTTTATCCCTACTCTTTGTGCAGACTTCAAAACCTCATTTCTTCAAACACATCCACTGGACATCCCCCCCGCCTTTGCCTCCCATCTCTTCCCCTCTCCCCCTCATCTCTCCCTTCCCTCTCCTTTTCACTCCTTCCTTCTGTGCTACTAGGGATTGAACCCAAGGTCTTGCGTGTTCCAGGCAGGTGCTGTAAAACTGACTACATCTTCTTTTTTAAAACAAAATTGCTTTTAAGACAGAGTCTCATTAAGTTGTCCAGCCTGGCCTAGAATTTGTAGTGCCCTTGCCTCAACATCCCAAGTAACTGAGATTGCAGATCTGCGCCATCATGCCTGACATGACAGTTTTCATTAAAAGCTCATTTAGTAAACATTTTAGGGCTGTGGGTTATACGATATCTGTTGTAGTTACTTCACTCTGCTGTTGTAGCAGCAGTACCCACAAACTATCCATAAATGAACTGGCATGGCCATGTACCAATAACAAATTATTTACTAAAACAGGGGGGTGGCCTGCCTGTTGTGTTTTGCCAGCTCTGCTCTGGATTTCTGATATTGGCATTTGTTTCTTACACTGCCATAAGTTCTAATTTTTAAATTTTTTTGTGCTTGTTGCTTATTGTGTTTTCTTTTAGTTTATATTCCTCTGAATTTCCCTTATTATCTTGGGAGTTCATCTATTCATTTAACATTGCAATGCAATGTACCAAAGAGCTCAGTATTTTCAATGGAAAGATTTTCAAAGTATCCAGTCTTCTGCAGTTCCAGTAGCTAAACCTCAAAATTTCCTTTTTCCTTTTAGTTTATATGCCCACTTAGCTAAACAAAACCTGGTAAGTTAGCTAAATGACAACCACCTGTTTTTTGCTAAGCATATCCTAAGTCCTTTAACATTTTGTCACATCAGTTTATAGATTTTATTGGGCATTTGTAATCTCAGGATAGCATAATTTTCAAAAGAGAAGTGCTAAAGATTTGTGGTAATATTTTTTTGACAATTAGATTCCTATATCTTGTGCTCTGAGTAACATTTAAAGATGATAATATGCAAGGCTGGGGATTTAGCTCAGTGGCATAAGCGCCTGCCTGGCAAGCACAAGGTTGTGAGTTCGATCCCTGGTACCACAAAAGAAAAAAAAAAAGATGATAATATGCAATGTATTAACCATTGTTACTCTCCTATCATCTTGTTTTGAAATTTTGTTTTCTTTAAAATAAAATTAAAGAAAAAAGAAAAAAAAAAGGAAAATGCTAAGATTCTGACTTTTTTTCTGCCATGTCAAAAGATTAAGTACAGATAATTCCCAATTTAGGAAGGTTTGTCTTAATGTTTTTTGACTTTATAATGGTGTGGAAATGTGCCCATATAATCATTGTTTTTCACTTTCAGTACACTATTCATGTATCTCATAAGGTACTCAACTATTTATAAAATAGGCTTAATGTTGGATGATTTTAAACATCTGTAAGCTAATGTAAGTATTCTGAGCACATTTAAGGTAGATTACAGTAAGCTATGATATTTGATAGATTAGATGTAATAAATACAGTTTTGAGTTATGGTACTTTCAACTCGGGTATGGATTTATTGGGATACAATGTGATTGCAAATCAAGGGCGCTCTGTGGAAGACACTTGGGTGTTGTGTGTGAATATGGCCTTCTGAGAGGGCTTGAATCTCTTCTATGTGCTTCTCACTGCTTTAAGGGCTGAGATTCACAGTGTGCATAAACAGAAAATCTTGCTCTCTTGGACCTGGCATATTTACAGGGAGAGACAAAAAATAAACAAATGGACAACACCAGAATAATATCAGGGGATGAGAGTGTTATGCTGAAAATGGAAGCAGTTGTTTCAATGGAGAATGCCTAGTGGTGATAGTGGTTTAGGCTGGGAGTTTAGTGAGGCAACTTGGAAACCTGGCGGGGATGTGGAAGAGGCTGAGCTGCACAGAGATCAGAGGCATTTTTTGGAGGGCTATTTTCAGAAGCTGGAAAGAATGCTAGTGTAGTTGAGATACAGTAATAGAAAAAGTGGAAACCAAAAGAACCCAAAGAAAAAGGAAACTGGGAATCTGAGACGTGGTGGGAGTCACCCATGAATGTGCTGAAGTGAATGAGAGCTGTGCAGCCCCCCCTGGAAAACAAGGGGTCCAAATGAAAGCAGAAAGGCGGGGGCCCCAGAAGGACGTCCAGAACAGTGATGTGAACCTTTCGAGCTTTAATCACACCAACAGCCCGCTTCTGCACATGTGCCGTAGTTTTACCACCACTGGCCTAGAATAAGGGAGGGTGCTTTATGGCACACAGAAAGTGATGGAGAATTTGGGAGACTCTGATAAGATGGATGTGTATGCTTTATTTTAACTAGAAAACATAAAGGTGGACATTGCAGGAAAAATAAAAATTCAGAATTTAAATATGACAAGTAGAAACGTAACATGGTTTAGAGAAGATGACAGTTTAAGAAAGGAGGCTACTTTTGGTCTTGGCACATGGAGCAGCCACCTTTGGGCAGTGCAGGTTTAGTGATACATGGTCCAGTTGCTGCTAAGTTTATTTTAAAACAACTTTATTGAGATATTGACATGAACATTTTATGAATTAAAGGTACCCAACTTGATGTTTGGATATATGTACACATTTTGACATGATCAGCATAATGAAGCAAAGTAATGTATCCATTACCTCTAATGGTTGTGTGTGTGTGTGTTGCCATCTCTTCAGTGAGAACAATCACACTCCTCAGCGCTGTAGTGGGTAACATTTATGCAACATTAGTAGTATTATAAATGTGGCTTCTGACTTTAAAGCTTTAGATTCAGCCCATATGGACAAAGCAAAAATACCCAAATATATTTAAGGAAGGAGGTAAACGTGACAAACCATGGTTCTATGGAGGTGTGTGCGCACTGGTGGAGACTGAGACAACCATGCACTTGACATAAAATCATTTCCCATCATAGGTGAGAGTTTGAAGGAGAACTTAAAATTTAAATTCTTTGGTATGTTTTAACGCCTTCAAAAAAAACTGCTTGTGTCATTCTTACAAACTTACTTTAGGAAAAGTTACTCTTTGGTTCTTTTATTCCACTGCACTTATGTAATATTTCTAACTTTCAGGGTTGTTGGAGATATGTGATGTGCCCCAGAGCGCCCCGTACTGTGACTCTCATTGTCTCGTCTCAGCTTAGTGAGGTCCTCACCATGCCCTTCCCATGCCTTCTTCTGGCTGCCCGGCTCCTCCTTGATGACACACTCCCACTTGGATTGCAGTCCTCAAAGATTGTCTGCTAGTGTACGTGCTCCACCAACATGGAAACTATCCTGTTTTCTCTAACATTCCTGTTGTTCCCTACAGTGCTCATTAGCTAGAAGGTTTAGTCATGAAGGAACAATGAGGAATGCCTGAGGCAGATGCAGAATTCAGTCTGTCTAACTTGACCTTGGAAGTTGACCCTGAAAGTTGCAGGACCCCAGATTGCCTGAGCAGGGCAGCTCTACCTCTGGCAAAGGATTTGTCATTCTATAATGTAGGGTATCTTTTATAGGTGTATTAGTCCTTTAATAATTCTTAAGAATGTTTCTCGGCCTTGTTTCTAGCTTAAAGAACGTTAGGAGATGCCTACATGAATGAGTGGTGGAGCCACTTGTGCCATAGGAGCATAGAGTGATTTGGGGCTGGACCTGCAGGGCGTCCAGTGGACCTCAAGGCTCAGCTCCCCTTCAGGAGTGTTGTTGTTTACTTAACCTTGCCACAGGCCAGCCAGTCCTCTTCCTGCAGAGTTGCTCCCAGCTGAGGCTGGCAAATCTGTGTCAGAAGGGTGTGATGTGAGCTCAGGCAGAGATTTGGCTCCTTTAAGAGTGGATTGGCTCTTGGGAGTCCCAAGGCTCCCGTGCTTACAACCAGCAGTAGAGCCCAGCTGTCTGCAGCCCCTGGGGGACTTGACTGTGTTTACATGAATGGTCATATGGTAACCTCTTCAGCTCACAGGCAGGCTGCATGGTTACCTCATCTGCAGTCCAATGACCTCATCCATGTAAAATGTAGCAAGTGCAAGGGGAGGGTGGGGGGAGATGAGAGCAGGACCAGTCTCTCTTTGTAGCCCCAGAGAAGCTGTGCTCCACATAGGCACAGAGAATCAGCCCTAGAGTTGTCCACTTAGGAATTATTCTCATCCAGTTGCAAAGTCAGCCAAGGGGACATGTTTTCCAGGGAGTGAAGTTGGGAGGTACCTGAGTGGACTATGAGGGTCCACATCTGGACGTTGCTTATTTCGGGTGATTTTCACTCGATCTCCAAGAAGGGCCACTGATCACAGGCTAGGTGAATTTGCTACCCACCTTGCCATATTTTTCAGAAGCTATCTCCAAAATGTTGCTGCACAAAAGGGATACAGGGCACACTCCAAAGGGGAGAGAAAGTTGGGGGTGGAAGCATCACTAGATATTGTTTTTCACTTTCTTTGAATTATGTTTGCTCTCCCCCTCCAAAAAATATTGCATGTGATGACCAGGAATATAAAATAAATTACCTTTGCCATAGGCTGCTGGGTTTATTAGCCTCTTTTAAGCTCTTCACAATGTAAAGGACAGACTGACCTACAGTTGTCTCCTCCTTCCAACAGGCTGGCTCTCTCTCTCTCTCTCTCTCTCTCTCTCTCCCTGTAACAAGAGCTCTGCTATTTGTGCATTTAACAGTTTAACCCTTTGAGCTACTCCATAACTCTGTATTCTTCCTGGGATTTCTTTTGGAATGGCATTAATTTTTTCTCCAGCTTTATTGGGGTATAATTGATTGTTAAAGATTATATATTTATGGCATATAATGTCATGTTTTAATATGTATGTACATTGTGAAATGATTCCACAATTGAGCTAATTAGTGTATCCATTACCTCACATATCATTTGCATGTGTGTATGTAGTGAGAGATTTTAAGATCTATTTTTAAGCAATTTTCAATAATAGCAATATATTTATTAAGTATAGTCACTGTGCTTTACTGTACAACAGATCTCCAGAACTTGCTCATCCTGTCTCATTGAAACTTTGTACTCTTTGATCAAGCATTTTACATTTTAAGGCAGTTGATTTTATTACACAAATCATGTATATGTATACATTTTAAAAAGAAAACAGATGAAAAAACAAGCCCAGGAAATAAAAATGGAAAGAACAACACAGAAATCAAATAGTCTCAGAGGTTAAGAATTTTTTGGATAAGCTCTACACAGCAAAAAAGACTGTTAAAGGAGAGATCATCCATTTTAAAGAGCAAAAGTTAATAAACTCACATCTATCCCCCAACTACTTGAAGATCAATTAGCAGTATAGAATCCATTGCCCTTGTTCTTCAAATGCAGGACAAAACCAGTTATTAGAGTTATATCCCAGTCTTGTGGGGGCGAGAGCCAAACACTTAGCTCTAATGAGCAAAAGAACAGGGGTCATTATTTTATGGTGTGTTTGCTGTTGACTCCTCCTTGTGCATTTGACATATTTTTTCTTATTAGCAAGTCTAGAACAGCAATGGAGAGTGTTCAAATGATTTCTCAAAAATCTGAGCCCAGGGCAATCCTCCTACATGCTGACAAATGCCCCTGTGAGCAACTTGCCTTGCAGCCTGTCCAGAGTCACCTCTGCTGCTGGCAAATGACGTTTTGGAGCAAGGTGAACACTGCAGAGGATCAGAGGCTATATTTAAAGAATTACAGGCCTATGTGTGAGCTTCCTGCTGCACAGTCCGGGCAAGATGGTGTAATATGGGCATTTTACATATCAATAGTGGAGGAGGTTGCTTCCAGATGGCTGTACCTATTTCAAAGCCACCTTTTTATGCAGAAGGAAGACTGTGTGACCTCCCTCCAAGTAAATGTGTTTTGTAAGCCCTGGGAATGAATGCTTCAAAAATGGTCCTGGGCTATATTTCATGTCCAGTCCAACGTGTTGTGTGTGCACAGCTGTTGGAGGCTGGCATGTGGTGGCATATTAAAAGGACGATTACCATTTCCAATTTTTTCCCCTTCTGAAAGCTTAATATGCATATATGAAACTTGTGGAAAAATAGGCATAATGAGACAGGGAAGCTGGGTCTCAAGGCACTAGTCAGTGCACATCTGGAGTTTGTAGCATTCTAGAGATAGTTACTTATTCCCAGGAGCCACCGCCGGAGTGGGAATGGGAGCCTGGTATCCATGGTGAGCTTCCCTATCTCACCCTGCCAGGTGTGCGCTGTGTGTTATTTCTTGGAAAGGCTGTCCTCCGAGGGGTGGGGAGGGGAGAGGCAAGAGAAGAGAGAAGGGAAAAACAGAAGGGAGGTAATTAGGCGCCACCTTGCCCAGTGGAGCCAGCTCAGACGTCTGAAATCAAGGATGGGTATTGGAAGGGCGCTGGTGGAGTCAGATGACACACGCAGAGCCTTCTTGCTGCCTGCCAACTCCACGCTTGTTTCTATGGGTACGAGGCCAGGGAAGAGAAACCTGCGGTCAGAAAAAACGCTCAGACAACAATGCCAAGCAGGTTGGGCCTTGCTACTTGCCTCTTATGCAGTTGATATCAGTCTTGAACTGACAATCTGAATTCGTGCTGGGTTTTCTTCCCCTAGTTAAGAAATTGGCAGTGTTTCAAGCCTCATCAGCAGGTATTTAGCAAAAGGCTGTGTGGGATATTGTTTTTGTCACATAACTGACTGGCCTATCTTTATATTTCCATTTAACAAGTGGCGAGTGAGGTGTTGGGACTAAAAAATGGAGCAGACCTGGGAAGTTGTCCTTGTCCCAGGAAGAGAGCTTGTTACAATTTCATAGCTTCAGAGCACGCGTGGATGTTTTTTAAGCTGCAGGACTGTGAGGTCCAGATGCTCTGTGTGAAACAATGCCCCACAGGGAGGGGAAGTGTGAGGTCCAGCTTGGGGCCACCCTTACAGGGCTGTAAACAGCAGCTGCTTCCATTGTGCGGCCAAGTGCTGCCTGTTAAGATTGGTCTCCCAACTCCTTGTTTCTTTCTATTCAACCAGATGTGACCAAGAGGGAGTTTGACAATTCAAAGGTGGACCCAAGATGATGGGAACCAGGAAGCAGCGGGCCCCAGGCTCTTGAGGGATCTCTGCTCTATCCTGGTGCTGTTTCCTTGTCCACATCTCCCCTGTATTTCCTCTACTTAGCTCTTCCCCGCAGGGGAGGCTCTGCAGGACAGGGTGCCAGGGTGAGAGATCATAAGCACCACTGTGGGAGAGTGGATGGCCCTGGGTGCACTTGAGGGGAGAGATGGTGGCAGGAAGAGCACTCAGAGGAGCCCTGCTTAGGCACCCCAGTGGCGCACATGAAGGTAATAAGCAAGAGTCCCAGGGCTGGGGATTTAGCTCAGTGGCTTAAGCGCCTGCCTGGCAAGCGTGAGGTCGTGAGTTCGATCCCCGGTACCAAAAAAAAAAAAAAAAAAAAAAGAGTCCCAGCTGCTGGGACCAAGCAGCACACGGATGATGAAATGCGAGGACACAGGCTAGAAAAGATGGAGCCGCCCCGCTCAGCAGCACCTGGCCGAGGGTTTGTCCGCTGCCTGGATGGAGAGTGAAGTGGTCAATCTCAGAACAGTGCACGTAGTTAATTACACACATGTGCCTACCCGTTTGTTGTTTCAAAAACTGTGAGTTCAGGAATTCTTTATCCCTTCTTATTTCTCTTTCCCCCCTTCCTTCTTTCCTCAAGGTAGTAGACCCAGGAGGCATGAATGAAAACAGCTGTCTGCATAAGCTGTGCCCCTAACTGCACAGCCAAGAGTCAGAAGCACAGAGGGCAGCTGGGGAAGTGACATTCCTTAGAGACCACCGCTATCTCTATGTGTCGCTCAGGCAAGTTCCCCTCAAGCAGTATCATCTGTTGGTTTATTCTCTCCTCCAGGAGATGACAAGAATCATTGCAAGACTTACCTTCTGATGTGCCCAACTGTGTTCCCTGAGCGGTTTCTGTCACAGCAATTTCTGAATTACACCCTGGCCAATTCCACACAGCTGGTAGAAGCAGATGGGTGGAGCTGTCACTGACAAGTCAGGCCCTGATGCAGCGAGGATCTGGTCCCTCACTTTCCTTGGTCTTTTGTGCCCTTGATAAAAGAATTCAGTCGAGATATACAGGTGGTATGCAGAGGTACAGGTGGAATTTACTGTAAAGTGGGTACACAGAGAATTACGCCTTCGAGTGAGAAGACAGGTAGTGCCATGAACGAATCTGCCTGAAATGCAAGTTTGGACATCATTTTATGCACAAGAGTTACTTCTGGGGTTCAGGGAACTAGGCGAATTATGATGCATATCAACATTTTACTTAGAAGTTACTTTGGAATTGCAGAATGTCTTCTTGTTCTGTTCAGATGGTTAGTGTTCCCTTGGGACCCTTAATCATGTAAGAAACTTACAAAAGAAATTTATAAAAGATAAATTCTTTGAAGAACATTTGTTTTCCTAATAGCATTGGACCACAGGTGATAGAAGTCAGGAATGCTATATACCTTCTTTTAGAAATAGAGACCCTGAGTCTTGGGTCCAGGACCTAATAAGTGATTCCAAATGCATTCTACTGAGGCCTTTGTTTCTCAGCTATTACAGGCAAAGCATGTTATTTTCTACTCCCTTTTGTTTCTCAAGTCCGTCAGTGTCTAACTAGTGCCTAACTAGTGCCTAACTAGTGCCTAATAGTGCTGTGCAGGAGAACAAGTCTCAGGTATCGCCACATGTGTATAGACGTGTGTGGGCCATGGTGCAGAATCCAGTAGATACCAGAGAAACGCTTGCCTGCTTCTACATGTTCACAGATGCTCCTTATACCATTATTTTGAGTCTCAGGGAGTTGGAAGCACCATAGGTACTTAGCATTTGGGGGCCAGATGAAAGGTACTGAGAGTTTATGCAGCTATTGATGCAATGAAGGAGCACACTTCTTTACAAAGATGTTGAATGAAAATGTAAGAAAGAGAGCAAAATCTTTAGCATCATGCCTGTGTTATCATAACAAGCACCTGAGATAAACAATTTTTAGAAAGAGCATAGTTATATTTTGGTTCACAGTTTTGGAGGTTTCCTTGCATTGTTGCTGGGCTTTGTTGCTTTGGGCCTGTGCTGAGGCAGAATATCATAGCAGGATGCATGTGGCAGAGGAGACTGTTCACCTTATCATGGCCAGAAAGCAAAGAGCCAGAAAGAAGAGGAGTTGAGGGGCCCCGATATCCCCTTCAAAGACACATCCTCAAGGACCTAACCTTCCTCCCCTTGGGCCCTACCTCCTAGAGGTTGGGGCATTCAAGATGCAAACTGTAGCAACACTATTGTAATAATATAAAGAAATTCATGCACATGCAAACAATGCTATATTTTTACATTTCCAAGGGCAAATTCTGAAAACGTTAGACATGTATCTATTTGGTGAGGAAAAAGGAAGGAAACAGATTATAGAGACCAAGGATAGAGGGAAAAATTTCAAATGAAGCTAAAGAAGAGAGGAGGTTTGAACTCATGAGTTATGATCATTAATGGACCATGAAGCAAAGGAACACTTAACTTAGTTTTCCCTTGAATTCTTATGTATAAAAATTGACTTTCTCTCTCATTGATCCCTATAAAATAACAGTTTCTGTGTTAAGAAATGTATGCGTGCACATGTAACAGCATCATCAGCAATCAGTCATCAAATACACTTTAAGCTTATGGTCTGGGTAAAGTCCTGTGCTAAGTATGACTGGAAAAGTACATAGCATTATCCTTTTTCTTATCATGCAAATTGCTGTCAAAAATAGCATGAAATTAAAATAGTTTATAATTATGTAAGAGACATACAACTTGAGCGGCCTGTAAGAGACATCCAAACTGTAAGAGACATACAACTTGAGCGGCCTGAGATTAGAAAGACACGGTTAGTGAGGACAGTGGTTAGGAAACCTTGAAAGAAGCTCTGCACAGAGACTTCAGGGTGGTAAGGACTCGCTTGGGAAGGAGGGGAGATAGATTTGGGCTTGGCATATCTCTTGGAAAGTGTAGGCTCCAGGTATGGGTAAGGGGTGCAATGTCCTGTGTTCTTTGCAAAAGTCAGCTCTAGGGTTGGGCTTGCCTCTAGGGCTCTACAAGAAGCCATTGTGTACCCTCTGTAGGCCTTTCCTGCTTGGCTCAGTATGTGAGCGCTTGAGAGCAGGATTTGGGATCTGACCAGGAGAATGCATCTGCTGCTGGCCAGCATCTCTTTCACTTCATTTTTCCTTTTAGACTTGGAGTTGCCTCCTGGCATCACCTCAGTGCTCCTTCCGTAGGATGGAGGAAAAGGGTCTCTTTTTAATGTGGCAATCTGACATCATTGACCTTACATAGAAAATTCTCAAAGAAGAAGAAGGGGGCAGAGAAGGAGAAGAAGGAGGAAGAGGAGGAGCAGGAGGAGGAGGCGGAGGAGGAGGAGGAAGAAGAAGAAGAAGAAGAATGAAGAAGAAGAAGAAGAAGAAGAAGAAGAAGAAGAAGAAGAAGAAGAAGAAGAAGAAGAAGAAGGAAGAAGAAGATTCTCTGTATATTTGTGGATAGATTTTCCAGTGATCATTTAAAAACTCTTAAAAAATCAAATGATACATGCATGAGTTTAGAGTCAGACAATTTGTGAAGTCTATTAAGGTAAAGTACAAACAGAGAGCATCATAAAGGATGGACAGGAGGAAATAAAGGATGGATCTCTTGCAAATGGGAAGGAGTCCAGGAGACTGGGGGAGAGGAGGATGCATAGAGGAAAGCCGAAAAAGTAGGATAAAGGCACGCCACGTACAGGAACCTAATAACATTAAATCAGAATGTGAACATTATATATCCTAAACATGAACTGAGAATAATAATAATGACAAGAAAGAAAATGGGGAAAGGAAATTTAGAGGCAGAGGGAAGGAGGTAGATGAGGAGAGGGAGGGGATTAAAAAAGAAACAAGCTGTGTGATGTACACCACTCCCCAGGATGAATGTGTACTGCATAGAGTCCAGACATGTACTAATGAACACGTGGAAAGAAAGCCGTGAGTTCCAGGCCCACCGCTTTCCCTCTTGCCATTGTCTCTACTTAGGGGTAGTCATTGGAGCTGGTGCACATATTCTTTTACTTTTTTCTCTTTGTAACAAAGCAACTCATACACTTTGAATGTTTAAATCTGTGTATCACCTTTTCCTTTCCAGTGAAAACAAAAAGAATTTAAAAATAAACCAACAAAATTGCAATAGAGAATGTCAATTCCCTATAAGACCCTATAGGTTATATTGATTCTCTCATTGAGTGGCAGGCTCAAGCCACCATTAGGATTTTATTTTAAAAGTGTCTTTTTAAACTGCAAAATTTCCCCTTAGCACCACAATCCAACATGCCAGAGGACAAGCCATGTTGTCAATTGCCCATGTAACTCACACAAACATCTCAAACCCAGGCTTTGCTGACTTTCTAGACTGCATTTTTTAGAGGTTTTTTTCCCCCACCTTTTTAAAAATAAGAAATAGTTGGCCTGGAATTTAGCTCAGCAGCACAGCACCTGCCTGGCAAGCACAAGGTCCTGAATTCGATTTCAGGTACAAAACAATAATAAGAAAGAGTAGACAGGTACGTATTAGTAAATGCTAACTGTCCATATTCATGTCATATTCATTCATATTCTTTATCTCATCACCATCTTCTCCTTCCCCTTCCTCCTCGTCCTATCAGGAACCAAGTAGGGCAGCAGTGGATTTGGCCGCGTAGCATCTTTGATGGCCTCTCCTAACTCATCTGCATCCACATCAGAACGGTCAGTACACCAGGTAGAGAACTCCTGGGTTCTCCGTGCTGTCTCTTCTGCTGATTTTATTCTGCACTTGACTTGAATGCCTTGGCATTTCCTTCCAGTTCTCCATGTGATTTCAGTGGACTTTGAAGATGAACCACCACTGTCACTCAGAAGAAATTCTTTGGTGAGAACTTTATTTTTGAAATAAGGATTTTCATCAAAATAAAAATCTATTATGTAACCTGATTTTATATCTTCAAATTTTGTCCCTTTGACTCTGGTCAAACAATGCAATACCTCTTTATCTTCCTCCCCACAGACACTTGTGGTTGGTTAACAAAAGTTACTCAAATTTTTGGAATTTTGGTGATCAATTCTGATCTCTTGTGAAAAAATGGTTGGTGGGGTTTGTTCTATTTCTATTCTCCTCCTCCTCCTCTTCCTCCTCTTCCTCCTCCTCCTCCTCCTCTTCCTCCTCCTCCTCTTCTTCCTCCTCCTCCTCCTCCTCCTCTTCTTCTTCTTCTTCCTCCTCCTCCTCCTCCTCCTCCTCCTCCTCTTCCTCCTCCTCCTCCTCCTTCTTCTTCCTCTTCTTCTTTCTGTTCTGCTTTCAGTATCTCCTCACTGGCTTGTTCATTAAGCCTGTCTATTTCATTTTGTAATTCATCAACATGTTCAATTGTTTCTTGTTCTTTCTCTCCGTTGGGCAGGCCTGGCTAGGCTGATGCTGCCTTGATTTGGGAGCCGGAGACTGTTGAGGCTTCTTGGTTGGGAGAGTGAGTAAAGACTAGAGCTTGAAAGCCAGGGCATGAAAGTCCTCGCACCAGTCCTAGAGATATCTTAGGCCACAGGAAGCAGTTCAGAAACCTGTTTTATGTTTTTGGTTTTTTTTTGTGGTGTGAGGCCTTGCTCATGCTAAGCAAGTGATCTTTGAATTACTTCTGTATTCCTAATAAAGTAGTAGGGTGGTAAGGTGATACTGCTACTTTTTTTTTTCTTTCTGTGCTGGGCATCAAACTAGAGCCTCTGCATCTAGGCACTGAGCTATATTCCCAGCCATTGTAATACTGTGTTTTGATTCTTGAGTTTAGGCCATGTATAGACTTCTTTTATCAAGGAAGAAGGGCACTTAAGTTTCTTTTCCTCCCTGAATAATGACTACTTCCATCCTTTATCTTTCCAATGCAGTTTATGTTATATTTTATCTAGATAATACTCACAGATGTTATTCAGAGCTGAGCCTTTCAGGAACTATGATTATTTTTAATTTTGCAGGTAATTTTGTGCTATCTTGGACCTAGCTACCTGTAGTTCTTGGGGACTTGAAATCTGACTAAAGCAATATAGAATTAATTATTAATATTATTTAACTCTTTTTTTGAGACAGGGTCTCACTGTGCAGTTCAGGCTGCCCTGAGTTCACTGTGTAGCCCAGGCTGGTCTTGAACTGAGTGACCCTCCTGCCTCCGTCTCCCAAGTGCTGAGATTACAGGTGTGCACCACCACACCCAGCTTAAAACTTTTAAACATGTTTGAAAAGTTTTTAGTAGATACATCATTTTTCATTTGCAAATTAATAAAAACTAAACACTGAAATTAAATATTTTATTTATTTATTTATTTATTTATTTATTTATTTATTTATTTTAAGAGGGAGTAAAATTAAACACAACAAAACAGAACAGAATGGGACATAAGAAAGCATAAATTTCAAAGCAACACAACCAGAGATCTTCACTATCTGTCATATTGTCTCTTGTTTTCTTCCAAATGGTTGTCTTTATCTTTGCGTATGGAGAGCTCATACTAAATAACATAGCCAGTCTTTTCACAAGATGTATAGTTCACTGGCTCCCACTTGCCAGTGGAGGGGGGACATGGGATGGGGGACAGAACGACATGAGATGTCTGATTCTCAGCCCACATGCAGGCAGGATCACAGTGGCCCCCCAGAGATGGGAAGAGTTCCTTGTTCTCCCAGCACCCCGAGTCAACCGCACAGTGCAGGTCCCATTGCGCCAGGGTCTCTCTCCTTCGGGCTGCCCAAAGTTGGCCACACTCTCAGCTGCCCCCAGGGAGGGGGCGATTTCCTTGTTCTCCCATGTGCCAGGGTCTCTCTCCTTTGGGCTGCCGAAAGTCGACCACACTCTCAGCCGCCCCCCAGAGGGAGGAGGAGCTCCTCGTTCTCCCGGCACCCCGAGTCAACCGCATGGTGCAGGTCCGAGGTGCCAGGGTCTCTCCCCTGCAGGCCCCCTAAAGACCACCACACTCACCTGCTATTTCTTTCTGATGAATTGACCATTCCATTTCCAAAGTTCTGAAATGGCCAACAGACCACAAAAAGAATTCTCTTTAGGCTCCTGTTTGAAACCAGCAGCTACAGCGATCTGCTGGCCTTGCTTCAGGGCCACAAAATTAAACATTTCTGAGGAATTCTAGTGGGTAGATGAGATAGGTTGTAAATGCAAAATGTACACTGAATCTCAAAAATGTTGTCTGAAAAAAGAACAAAATATCTCAGTAAGTTGATATTGATTTTAAGTTGGAATAATATTTTGTATATGTTGAGTTAAATGTTATGTATTATTAATATAAATTTGAGGGCTGAGAATGTATCTCAGTGGTGGAGTACTTGCCTATCATGAGTGAAACCTTGAGTTCCACCTCCAGCACTGTGTCCCCACATAAATGAAAGCTGAAAAAGTTTATTTTAAAAAAGACATTATACATGGGGCTCAGTTATGTTGCTACTGATAGGGCTGCATTAGATTGTATTTATTCGGCCATGTATTTACCAACCTCCAATTCTCTGCCGGCACC
>PVJX010019825.1:0-34263 GCA_004027295.1 Dolichotis patagonum
CAGAAAGGCCAGACATGACATTACAAGTTAGAGAAGTAAGCCAGGTGAACAGTGAGCGGTGAGTTAGGGAGGCATGACATGGCCCGGGCTGAGCTGCAGCTGGCCCTCAGCTCTAGATCACCTATGCTATGTCTTTGGGCCAGAGATTCCAAGATTTGTGAATTTTCTAGAGAATAAAATATTTCAATTTTTATATTAGATCACCTAAATTCTAAATGTCAGGTCAAGGAAATTGCATTTGTTGCCCATTTGAAGCAGCCTCTGATAGATGCCTGACATAGGTAGATGTGGGGATCAGCCTCTCAATGGTTACAAAATAGAGAAGAGTTTGGCCAGACCTTGCTGTCAGAGGTTGCGCTAACCCTGTTTGGATTTTGTTTTTTTTAAATGCACTTCTCCATTAGTGATGGTGAGTGAAATGTCTGGCTTTGCAAATTACTGCTGTCATTTACTTTAATGTACTCTTGTTTTTACATATTTATAAAAACCTTTTACATTATTAATAGTGATTAAATGCTTAGACACTGAAGATCAATAATGCTTCTGTTCACCTATTTACATTATTAAAAAGTAGTAAGTCATACAGGGCACGTAGAATATGTGGTTTACTTTGTAGTCATGTTTAGAGTACACTGAAGAAAGAAACTGGACCACAGGGTAAATTGTATTTAGGAAAAAATGATCACTGAGTTGAATTTGCCAGGGTCTTCACCATAAGAAAGTTGCAAGTTCGCACTGATGTTACACAATTGTGGGACACAGAAGGTAAATATTTTATGTACTCTCATAAGCCAGTAAAGCATACTTAGAATCAGGATGTCTAGTCTCCCTTTGATGCATTAGGATGAATAGTTATATAACCTTTGTGTGTGCTTGCAACACTTGTGCTCCTGTCTTTAGCTCCAAAAGCATCTGATTATGGAATTGCTCAGCACAAAGTCAATCTTGTTGGTCACAGTTTACCTGTGCAGCTATCTCTCAATTGTAGGGCAAAAAAGCAAGGTGATTCATCTGATTATGGCAATAAGTGTGTCCTAACTCTGTTTGAAGACAGCAACCCTAGAGTCAGAGCCATATGTATTTTCAGGGTTAATGACTCCAACATTCTATGTAGCCAAAGTGGCTCAGCACAGGGATTTAGGGATAGGGTTTTGAAAACTGATTTGCCTTGGTTCATATCACTGTGATCTTGGGCAAGTCACTTCCTTCACATCTCAGTTCTTGTTTCCTCACCTGAAAAGTGCAGCTTGCAATATAATAATACCATATAGAATTTTTATGAGGATCTAATAAAATAACACATATAAAAGCTTAGTATGAGGTCTGTTACATAACAAGTGCACAACCATAATTTACATGTAGTAAAACGCACATTTTATATCATCGAGTTGTATTGTTCTACAAAAAGATTGTTCATTAACACTGATTTGAAATCTCTCAATTACTCCATTGAAATGTATTAAATTTAGCTAGATTTTTAAAGTCACTTGGTTTATAGGTTTCTTGTGTTGATGTGAATGCATTTTTCCTAGGATAAATTTGATCCATGTCACTAGACTTATTTAATGACAAGTTTTAATGGGACAACTGTGATATAACAGAAAGATCATAGGTGTTGCTACAATGCAAATTTTGCTGTATGTGTGATTTTGGGCAATGATTTTGAGTTAATATCTCATATACAAACTATACCTAACACAATTATCTATTTCACAGGGATACTATGGAATATAATATATGTTTAAAGTGATTTGTAAATTAAAAAGTACAACATAGATATAAAGTATTGTAACTATTATTAATTAAACATTCAATACTAATTGGGCTTTTCTTCCCAAAGGTGCCCCAAACAAAATTGTCCTATTTCTTAGAGGAAATACAATTAGATTGCTTGTCCTCAAGTACTTTTCTTTGGAAAGGGCCTGAATCTTTACTGACAGGATGGATATATCTGTCATAGTTGAGATCACTGGATGGATACCTATCGTTCTGAATTTAAATGTGACTTGCAGAGCCAAATAGAAAATTTTACAAAAGAATGGTGAGACTCAATCAAACCAGGAGGAGAAGGGCATTAACCACCACAAGTAATAGGTTTTGTTCACTCCGTGAGCTGCTGGCAAGTGCTGCTGAAGCATGAAGCTGAACCTTGGGAATTTAAGTTTGTCCACTGCACAAATGCCTGCTCTGGGTCACGATGACTTGTCTTTTGTCTTACTCAGGCCCTGGCTTTCTTCCCTTACTCAAGTGTGTCATTTCATCTCTTTTTTGTCATAGAAGTTGTTGTTATTTTTCTTATTTTTTTCCCGACTGACTTGTCTAGAAATGATTTCTTCCCCTTAACTAATTGGTAAAGGCTTAGGCATTCCAGAGAAGTCCTAAGAAAGGTATCAATATGGATTGTGTGGGATGGAAAGTAACCTGATCTTTAGAAGACCCTTTCTTTTCAAAGTTAAGAGAAAACACAACCACTGTACCCTATGCAATTAAGTAAATAAATAAATAAATAAATTATACCTGCTGTCGAACGACAGCTCTGGAGGAATGACGTGAGTGCTGTCCTTGCCAATGAGGAATTTAATTCGGTCGAAGAAGAGTCTTGAAGTGTGCTGAGAGAAGAGGGGTTGGCTTTGCTGAATGAGGTCAAGAGGATCTGGTGAGCCCTGACAGAGAGGACTTACATAACAATTGCTTTGTTGACAACAATCGGGGTCCACACAGTCAGTCAAACCATCTGGAAACAAAGAGACACCAAATCCATTTTTCTATTTAACTTTAAGAAAAATGTCACGGTTTAAAATTTCCACAATGGAGAAAAAATAGAATATAAAGATAACCAATCGGATTTTGAGTTTATAATAGCATAAAAGGCATGTTTTTCATGACTTATAACTCACTGACTTTATATGACACCTGAGAGAAATGAAAATTATTTTGTTCATAAATCTTTGCTTTTGTAATTATTCAGCAATTTTCAGCTGGAGAATACAGTTCATAGTGTTATAATTTAGATTTTAGGCACAGTATTCTGTTAGGTATCACTCTTTACAAGTTTCTACCTTCTTCAGGGACTGTTGTTTCAGAACACAAATTATTTCTTGTAATTCTTCTGAATTCCTCTCGCATTGTGCATTGATGAACATACAGTTAACAAGTACTTACAAATTCATATATGTTTGTATTCTTACTTAAAGTTTTTAAATTGATTAACTTTTTTATTTTAAGGAGAAAAAGGATAAAAATAACAGTGAAATGGTTTTTCAAAACAGGTTAGTAAGACAGTTACAATAATTAATATCTCACATATTGTTGTCATTGTAGTAGTTATTCAGATTGAGATATAGACATAATATCTTGTCCAAACAGTATTAGCACAAACCTTTCTTTTCAATGAACTAAAGAAACAAGCTGTGTAACTATCTTAACTATCTTGTGTATACCTTTATTTCTTTTTTTTCTACCTTTCCCCATCTCAGTTTGTCTTTTCTTTTGAAAAGTTACTTCCTCGTTCACAGTATCTATTGTATGTCTTAAAAAATCTTTTCCCTATATTGTTGTCTACTAGTAATTCCTAAAAGAGAAGTTGAGATTTTCATGGTAACAAAATATCTAGGCCAATGATTTTCAAATGTGCAGTTATTTACCTGGGGAGTTTATTAAATATGCATTTGCTTGAGCTCTACCTACTGAATAAGAATTTCTACAAGGCCCAGGAATATGTAGGCTTAACCAGGATGATTTTGCAGCACATTGAAGCTGCCGAACAAGTTTTTAAGGAATTTATGGAAGAAGCTGGATTTATGTATGCTTAGCAGCTGTTTTTTGATACAATTACTGTGAAACATGAACTATACGAATGTGGTAAATTGCTCTTTCATTTTCTGAGCCTTCACCATTTCTGTCAGACTTCTGATTCCACTGTTGTACCAAGAACAAGAAGCTCACGTAAAGGTTTCACTGTTTGATGGTGGAATTACGTAGGGCACATGGAGTTATTTGAGGAAGGGAGACTGATGAGGATCTAATAGGTATAAAATATTCTGTTAAGTGCTTCTAAAGGTAAAGAGAGAAAAATAAAGTTTTAGAAGCTCAGAGCTTAGGAAATAGCTATGTGCAGACAGCTGAGTCTTGCATTAGTGAAGTGTAAGAAGTCCAGTGCTATAAGACTGCCGTGCAAAGGAGTTAGAGTGATTAACTGAGCAGATGGACACTTCATCTCACACCCAGTAAGCAAAAATTTAAGGTCCTTCCAAGCTCCTTAAAGCAGAGAAGTGGCTCTAATTCAGTTGTTCAATAAGAGTACATACAAAGATGCTAATTTTTTTTTGGTTTGCCATGGAATAGGGAGGTTCAGATGGATCACTGGCTCCTTAGCGCTGCTGCTGAAAGTTACTGGCACTGTTTTCCTGCAGCTCCTTTGCTTGCTGTCGCTCCCCACTTGGCTGTTCCTGTTGAGCTGGAGGGATATGTACCACAGCTGGGGGCAATGAAAGCCAGAAACACCAGGAGAGCAGACGTTTGGAACCGTAGCCCTAGGGCACCCAGGAAATATTTTTCCCCACATGTGGTCCTTTCAAATTCCCTGTACCACAGACACTACTTTGATTTAAAATGCAGTTTGCTTTTTCCGTTTCCTTTCCCTGTTTTTTTCAGTATATTTCTATTTCTTCATATACATATTTCTTTTTCACTGATGATACCCTTCAAGTGTGGATTTGTTTAAAAAAAGCTTTCTGTCCTCCCTCTCTTCTCTCATTCAGAAAATTATATTAATGGATTTTCAATAGATTTTAGATGCTACTACCCCCTCTACTTCCAATGCGTTGTTCTTGGCTTCTTATTAGCACATTATTTTTTTACTCTGCTAATTAAACATCTGGATGCACTGAATAGCTGGCATACATACAAGACTGATTAAAAGAGTTCTCTGATGTCTGGAATTGGTACATAACACATTAAATAATGGAAAACTGCTTTTCAGATGGGCAGTCACCTTAATTGTACCTTGTTATTGAATAGTGAATCTGTTATTATTGAGATAATATATGTGGAAGCACTTAGTGTCATGCCTGGCAAATACTAACAAATGCACTAATAACAGTCAGATTGAGAATTCACAGGCTTCATCCTATCAACCACACAATTCTTACGCAAAAGTAATAGATTTTAAATAAACACAAATGCCAAAATGATCTTCAAAATTGGATTTTGAAACTTAACCAATTCAAAATTAGGGCTCACATTCTCAGCTAGTTATAAACTGTAGATTCCAAACTAATATTTCATATTTAGCAACTGCCTAATTCTACAGAGTTGGCCCTTTGAGATATCTGTTTTCTGAGAAAATAGTAAGTCTGTTGTTCAATCTAGAAAAACCATATGCAAGCAGTTCAATAATGGCACACAACCCCTAAATTATAATTCTTAGGCAAACCCAGCATATGGGCAAAGATCTACTTGCCAATTATCACATTAGATAACACCTTGTACAGTATGTCTAGACTGTTACATAGAAGTGCAAATGACAGTCACACTAAATGTGTGTGGGGCTTTTTGTTGTTATTAACAGTTATTCTATTTTTCTGAATTGGAAACTGTGGCATCATACTGACAGTCAAGCTTAGGGTGTCAGATAGACAAATATCAAATGTTAACTTACTTTAATTTTAGAGCCTGTTCCCTTTAAGAGAATAAGTATTTTAGTATATGTGCTGCCGAAGCGAGCACGAGAGAATAAGTATTAAAAGCAGTTAAAAGGAAGGATGTTTCATTGTCTTGAAGAACCAAATATGGCAGTCATTGATCTTAGCTTTGCCAACCAACTTAGGACTATGTCAGTTGGCTCAGTTGGCATTCATGAAATCACAGGCACCATTTTCTTGCTATGTGATCAGTCAGCACAATTAAATTTTTTCTACATGATATGTGCTTTTGGTTGAAAAAGAGAATGAAGGGAATATAAGTGATAAAAGAGAAAGTCATGTTTTCTCAATTCCAAAAATGAATTGATTCATATAAATATCCTTTGGGAACAGCATTCATATTATCAGCTTGATGAAAACAAACAGCTAGTTCATGGTAGTTGGAACTATGAAGAAATTAGTTGAAATTTGCTAGGTGGTGGGTACTTTCATACATATTATTTCAGGTATATGCTACAACAATCTTGATAGGGAGATATGTTCACCCTCATTTTGCAAATAAAGAAGGGTAATGTAAATGCGATGGAACAGTTATAATAATCTGAGTATCATAGTAACATGTATTATTCTGATTGTAAGCTGAATCATACATTCATCAGCAGTATCTTAGCAGTGACATTTGATAAATTATTGTTATTATAGCGCATTCTGAACTATAATGATTGTAAGTTGTTTAGGTATTGAGTCCTAGAAGTAGGTCTGCAGTGGCAACTTACAGTGTTCACTTTTATATTTATTGAAGTTGCCTTAAAACTGGCCAGAGGGCAATTGACTTCTTTGTAGCAGATTCAGTTTATTGGAATGTGTTCATTTTGCAAACTATCTTTGGGTATGTTGCCATGTATGCAATCTCCTGTATGATTCTGATAAGATGGGTACAGTTCTAATGCTACAGAAATTTTCAATTCACTGAAATTTACAGATACAAGAACTTGTTCCTATTGTATAGGAGCTAGACTGAGGTTTAACTTTTTCATTGTATATAGAACAGAGACAGGGTCTGCCAAACCCTAAAATTCCTATTTCCACAACATTTGTAAATTTTTTTGGTGCCAGGAATTGAACTCACGACCTCGCGTTTGCCAAGCAGGCACTTACACCACTGCTGAGCTAAATCTCCGGCCCCACGGCATTTGTAAATTTGCCTTGAGATTAATAAACACTGAACTGATGCATCAAAGCAATATGTTAATAGATTCTTCATTTTTATGACGCTTTCATTATTCACTTTTATTTTGAGGATTATCTCATTCATTTTCAACATTGCAGAGTATGCAGATAGATGTCAAGTATAACCAGTCTTAGCTGACAGATAATGTGTCAGCCCCAATCATACAGTGGTGAACTCACTTATGCAGTTCAGATTTTCCACTGTCCACTTGCATCTGAAAGCGCTTGGCAGCTTAGGCTCTCATGACTAAGTGATGGTCCTTTAATAAACAGGTTGCTTGGAAATGAGGGGCATATGATTAGTAGTGAATAATCAGGACTATGCTTTCTGATGGTAGGTCTTTTATTTATAGCCAAATCTCAAAAGGAAATGAGGATTCAGTGTCTGGCCCTTAAATAGAGCAAATATTATCAATTCATTGTTCCTTTTATTTTCCTATTTATTAAGCACTGCAGTATGCTGGTGACATTCAAAACATGAAGTTCATTATCCGTGAGCTTATGTGTGTTCATAACTCACCCCGGGTGCAATTTTCTAGATCTAGATACATGATACTACAGAAGAGATTGTGCAGAGCTATTACTTTTAATGGATGGTGACTTCTTATGAAGAGTAATTCCTGGAAGAGCACATTCTTTTAGGTAATTAACTTATTGACTTGCCAGTGAATATGAACATAGACCACTGGAAGACACTGCACAGGAGAAACTTGGAATAATGTGACAAATACTCAAAGATTAGAGAAACAAACTATTTTGGTTAAATTCTCCTATTTTACATCTTTTTAAGCTCCTCAATGATCTTTCCACAATATCAGAGCTGACTATTGTTTGTCTATAACCAAAGTAAATAAAATTAAATTTTTGTTTGATGACTGAATATTTTGCAAAATTTACAGTGTTCTGTATGCATGCTGCTCACTTTTACAAACTAATAGCTTTCTGACTTACTATGTTCCGGGAATAATCACTTGTCTTTTGTTTCCTAGAAGCATTTATACATGCTGCTTCCTTCGCCTGGAACAGCCTTTATTTCTGTCATGTGAGGTCTCCTCTACCACTAGACTTGGTTAGCTTGCCTATACCCATTTTTATTACCCTCAAATTTTCACAACATCATTCACAATTTTAAATATGTAACTGTTTCACAGGTTAATATATGTCTTTATTGCTAGATCATACACATCGTAAGAAGAAACAATATTTTCTCCTCAGTGCCCAGTGCAATATTCAGCAAGAAGTAATAATGTGCAAATAGAAAGCTAGATACAACATGTGAAAGGTTTGCCTGAAAGGTAAACATGCAATTTAAACACTTCAATCAGCGTTATCCAAGAAAACTTTTTATCAAAATTGGATATGCTTAGCACTGTGATGCACAGTGCAATCACCTCACATTTCATGTGGCCATTGTGCACTTGTGTAACTGAAACAATGAATTTTTAACAAATTGAAATACTTCTGGCTAGTGGTCACTGTATTCTATGATGCAGATTTTGATGCCTGTAACTATTTAGATATTGAGCGGTGCCTATAGTTAGCTACACATTGTAAAAGCATTTCAAATTTTTACTAAGTCAAATTTATCATATAGTTCCAACTGTGGTTTTATCTTTTGCTTTTATGGTTAAGAAAAGTTTCCCCATTGTAATATCTATCACTTATATTTCCTTTAATTTTAGTTTGAGTTTTCCTTTACTTCTAACTCAATCCAGCTGAAATATTTTATTTTATTTTATTTTTGGTATATGATATAATTGAAAATTTAAGGGGTTTTTTCTTTATAGTTGTCCAGCAGCATTTATTTTATTTGTTCCCATGATGCTTCTTTCTCAACTGATTTTTGATGCTGGTTTTATGAGACACTAAATTTATATTTGTGCTTGAGTGTGTTCCAGAGCTTTTTTATTTGATTGTACTTGATTATCACAGTAACTGTTTTAATTATCTTAGTTTTAAAATATACTTCAATATCTGATAATTCCCAACACTACTCTTTGTTTTAGCTATTTTGACTCAGTATATTATTCACATTTTTGTCCATATCAATTCATATGCATTATATGTGCTTGTAATGTATGGTGATTATATTTTCTACACTCCAAGTTAGGACATGTGATTCAAAAATTTAAATCGGTCATCATAATGTTGTCTTTCTCAAGGATAAAACTGTGTATATGATAGATATTATTGACTAAAAGAATAAATAAAGTCAAGGCCTTTGATAAGTTTTTAATTTCTATAGGAATTAGTCCTTATATTAAGATAGTTCTCCTTTTGCATATTAAGAAAAAAATTCAAAAAATTTTCTTCATGTTTTATTTTTATTTTTCAAGAACTTTTAGGTATGTTAGAGGGAAGCTGTGTCATCCACTAATTTTGCAGCCCAATTAGTTACGAGCATTGCAATGTATTGAATCAGAGTGTAACTAAAGTCAAGTCTGCAGGAAGTAGTAGCAGAAATACTAATGAATATTCAAACTTGATTAAGATGCAAATAAATCCTACCATGTTTTAAGTACCAACTATAATATGGAGTAATCAGTAGCAGCTACTTGACGCAAATTCTTGAAAGTGATACTTTTTTTGATTGGAAGGTTTTTTAAGAGGATTATTTTTTTCAAAAAGGTTCAATTGACACTTTCTGATTTAATTAAAATACACACATATACAAACATGTATGCAAATATTATTCATTAATCACATTCAGCTAAATGAATACAACTGTTCTGGTGAGATGGAAAGAAAGGGTATCTAATATATTCTTAGAGATAATATTTAACATGATAAAAATTAAATTATTGGTCTAAGAAAGTCATGGGGTAGTCAGAGATTATTCAACCTATCTTTTTTTTCCAAAGTAAAACTAAATCCATATCTTTCAGCAATATTATCTTAATCCTACTAAAAATGATAATTAAAATACTTCAGTAGCTTTCTACACATGCTCCCTAAAGAGATACGCCAAACTCTTATCAGTGTCTTTGATTTTTTAATTTGCATTTAGATACACAGTTTTTAAGGAATGTTCAGAGGTCAATACACATTCAGTAAATATTCTGTACCATATACCACAACACTGAGATTTGATAATTAATTCATTACTATTTAATCTACCCATTTGGCTGCCTTGAGGTGACCTTGAGGCTATAAAATGCTTTGTAATTAAATATTCTATTATTTTTATTACTTTATTAAGTCAGGAAACTTACTTTGGCTCAACTCTAACCAAACCTGAAATTATAATTGCATAGGTTGTTAGTGTATTTCCTGAAGCTAACCTTTTTATCAACACACCAACTGAGAAATCGCTCAGTTTATACCAATGAACAAGATCCTTAAATTTACACCCTGTATTTATTGTTTGCTTGCTGTGGGATTCCCTAGTTTCCTGTGTTGTAAGTAGGAATCTCACTTCGCCTTTCCAAAGTAGGTTTTCAATTTATCTAGGTAGTAAATAGTTTCCCCAGAACATGGTTTGTCCTACGTTTGTGTGTGTGTGTGTGTGTGTGTGTGTGTGTGCGTGTGTGTCTGTGTGCTTATATGGGTGTGTAGTGATATTTATTAATTTCTAAGTGATTCACTTGAATTCCTTTTATTTCTTTTTCTTATATGCCTTGTATGCCAATAGTAGTTCCTCTATCATGGGAATTAAGTGAAATAATTCACTTAAAGGACTTAGTACATTACTAGTACAGAGTAAACCTTGACTACAGGTGAGGTACTATTAATTATATTAGGCATATAATTATGGGCCATCGATCAAGCTTACTAGCAAGAAAAACAAACAGAATATAAATATATGCTTGATTGGTGCATATTATAAGCAACAGAGAGATTAAGGATGTGGATGTCAAAGGTTTCATGGAGATGTGCATTGAATTGAAATTTAAATGATGTGCAGAGAATGATTACTGTAGAGGAGAAGGCATACAAGGTATATAACAAAAAGAAATAAAAGGAAAGTGAGCCTTCAAGGGTCACAAAAATAGTTGATAAAAGTGTCAAGAGTATCATTTAATTGAAAATCTCACTTCACCTTCCCAAAGTAGGTTTTCAATTTATCTGGGTAGTTAATAGTCTCTCCAGAACATGGTTTGTTCTACATTGTGTGTATGTCTGTCTGTTTAAATGGTTGTGTAGTGTTGTTTATTAATTTCTAAGTGATTCATTTGAATTATCTCATTTAATACTTATTATCACTCTATTAGAGTGTTAATGTTATTGTCAACACCACTTTCGTTTGTTTTAGCCAAGTTCAGTAAAGCCATGTTTCATCCAGTTTAATGCTTTAGCTATGAATCCTAACTTACTGATTTAAACCTCATGTTTGGATTCAAATGACAAAAACAACTATCTAAGTAATACATAAAATTGAGGAGTCACATTTAATAATCTGCTTCAGAACATCTACTTCAGCTAAGATACCGAAATTAATTTTTTCATTATTTTCATGTTTAAAATGTTTCCCCTGCATAAAATTATGGGGGAAGTGAGGATTTATTGTTTTAGGCTCACTCAGAGGTGATTTGTTGTTTTGAGGTCTAACTGTACATTAGATTCTCTGGTTGGTTTGAGTGAAATAGAAGTGGTTTCCCTGGGCTCAGGAACCACATGTGACTTTGTAAAATAACATGTGTATGGAAACAAGAAAAGTTGATTGGATAGAACATTGAAATGGAATTGTGGTTACTAGAGACAGAGAAGGAGAGAGAGGGGATGGAGGGAAGTTAAATAAACATACAAAAACATAGTTGGATAGGTATTAGTTCTGATTTTCTATTGGCTATAACTATTGGTATTTCAAAACAATCAGGAAAGTATGAAAATTCCCAATATATATGATAAGTAATGTTCAAAGACATAGAAATACTTACTACCCAGATATTGTTATACACTTCATACAATACAGTGGGAGTTTCATACAATAGCCTATATGTAGGTATTGTCTCCATAAAAATAGCAATAAAAACAACAAGGACAAGTTTTGAATTAAACACAAAAAATTATCATTATTGTCTTCATGCCATGTCCTCTGAAAGATATCAGGACTTACTGAAATGAAGGACACAAGTGGGTATTCTAATGAATAACAAAGAAAATATTTTACTGTGTGTATAGTGCCAAGTGTATGGTTGCACATTAATTTAATTTAGTATATTAAAAGCTGTAGGCATGGGATGTTGCATGATACATTAGTGAAGGAAAGTGACTGAAACTACAGTCTTGAATTGGAACCTTGGCTCAGTTACTTTCTAGATGGGTAATCTTGGATGAATCACCATCTCCAAACTAAGTCTTAGTTTTAATTTCTATAAATCAGAAAAATAATAATACCTATACTTCATGGAGTTATTTTTTTTATTTTAAAGAGGGTAAAATTAAACATAACAAAAGTGAACACAAGAAAGCAAAGTAAGAGACATAAATTTCAAAGCTAGACAATCGGAGATATTCACTCTCTATCATATTGTCTCTCTTGTTTTCTTCCAAATAGTTGTCCATATCTTCACAGAGAATTCACATGAAACAACATAAGATGGAACTGATTGAACAGGATGAGGAAGGCGTTTCAGGTCTTCAAGACCAGACAATATGGAAGCCAAAAATGGCTGTCATAGTGTCTCTCATTCTCGTCAAAACAGATGTTCATACCTACATGTATGTTGAACTTAAACAAACCAAAGCAGGCTGAAATCACTCTGAACAAAGAATGATAGTATTGCTGGATTTCATATCATAATGCTACGGAATCAGCACTGGGTACTGTAGTGTCTCTTTTTCTTCAAAGTAGTTGTTCATTTCATCATGTGTTATATAATTGGTTCTCATAAACTGTTTATGAGTTCTATGCATGCATGAGTCTACATGTGTATCTATCCTTTCTGTATTAGAGGGAAAAACAAAACAAAACAAAGCAAGACAAAACAAAACAAATTTCTAGAAAAACATGAAATGAAAAAGTCATATAAAACTACAATACAAGGTGATCTTCAATGGTTACTATGATGTCTCAGCAGTATATAACAATATTAATAAAAAAAACATTGGAGACATTGTAAGACTTCAAAAGCAGGTAATAATCAAACCAGAGTGGGTATCCTAGTGAATCTTATCATCGTCAGTGTAGCTGTTTATACTGTTAGACTTGATAATCTTAATCATAACAGATTCGAATAAAATAGGTCAATACTTACACTGTCTTATTATGACTGATCTTATTTGAATCTGCTTTGTTAGACTGCTGTTTCATGGAGTTATTTTGAGAATTATATGAGATATTACATATGAAAGATTCCTAACTTTCACAGTGGTTGCTTACCACTGTGCTTGAGGCTGGGCTAGTTCTCTTTTATACAGATACTGTATAAATTACTTACCTCCATCATTGTCCAAGTTGTCTCCACAAAGCATTTCCATGACAACATTGCAGCCTGTCCCACTCCAACCCACCTGACACACACAGTGCCAACCATTTTGATCCAGTGTACACCGCCCATTTCCAAAGCAAAGCCCTGGACATCCATCTGAAAACACAATAGAGAGTAACAATCACAGAGATATCACATAAAGATTGGGCCGCAGTGATGTATCCATCTGTGGGGAACCATTAAATCATCTGGGTCCCATTCAGATGTAATGTTGAATAAATGGAAGAGGAGCTTGCTTACTGGTAAAACCTTTCCAAGGAACTTGTTATCCTTTCCTTTGCAATGTTTTTCCTTAGAGAGCCAATTAGGCATTATTAATGCTACTCCCAATTCCCAAAGTCAAGTTGAGAATGATAACTATGGTGGGAACAAGTAATGTTTTTGTTTCTTTTCAAAACACATATTTCCTCATCTCAATCAAAACTGGATGTTTGGTGCTGTATCTGCTTATGTCCAGTAAGTTGGGAGAATACAGTATTATCTATGAGGAGAAAGTTTCCCTAACATCTAACCTGTGCAGACTTTTTCTTCTGATATGTTGTTTCAGGACTTAGATATATTGATATACAGTCAAGACCATACAGTTAAAAGTTTTCTCATTCTATACCATACAAATGTGCTGCAATTGCTTTGCATCTATTTAGCATTTCAAGATTATTATTGATTTGAGAGTCAAAGACTGAAAATTTTACTTTGCTCTGATATTTCTAACAGAAATGAGCATAACATGATGCCTAATATTAATAAATGTTCAGCGAATATTTATGCAATTAATACATGTTACATTTAGACTTTCATATTTCTAGAGAATAACAGGAAATTAGTTAGGAGGAAAGTGTAATGTTTCAGTACATTTTTAAAATTTTAATTTTCATTAGTTCATGGACAGTCTCTCCTCGCCATGTTAAATGTAAACATTATGTATTACAAACAAGTCAGTGACTTCTATCCACTGTTAAAAAACCAACACTGACAATGGTCTATAGTTATGCTTGTTTCTTTTTCTTTTGTATCATTTCTAATATGTCCAACTCTTTCTATCTGTAGTTCAGAGTTAGTCTCTACTGAAAAGTAACTGCGCACGTGCCAAGTGACAAGAAGCAGATAAAGAGAGACAGTAATGAACAGTATGTGTCTTCTGGATACTTTCTCAAGAAAAATTTCAGGCTAGACCTTAATTTCACTGGGAATAATACAATCAAAATTCTTTGCATTTTCTGTCTTTGAAAGAAAATTTTAGAAGTGCAAAAAGGGAAAAAATAAATTTTTAAAAATCTATAGAAATAACCCAGTGTTCCTTCCAAATGGTTTTCCAAGCAATTATGAAAAGGCCAGAAGGAGAAAAAGTTTGAAATAAAATGACTGATGGCTGTTAAAATATATATATATATATATATATATATATATATATATATATATATCACAAATCATGGCATAGGATGAATTACATAGGATTGAGAAGGAAATTTATTCTTTTCCATTCTACTGTATAGTCAATGGGTAGGGAAATATTACAACAACATTGTGTTCAAATTCTGAAGCTGAGGTGAGGAAAAGCACTGGGATGGCTGACAAAAAAATTCCTTGTCTCTGACCAAGGTAGATCTTTGGAGAGATGAATGATGAGGTGCATCTCAGGGATAAGTTTGCCCTTGTAAAGTGTCCTTGTATGGACTTAGAAATACATTATGATTTAAAAATTTTATTCCTAAAATTAATTTTATTGGTACTCTTTTAATATACATAATAATCACATTAATCATAGCAAATAACACGTCTTGATTCTTCTTTTTTTCCCATTCCCTTCTCCTCTCCTCAACTGTTGCTCTCCTTCTTACTTACAAGATGAAAAGGAAAAAAGAGTAGAAGAAAAAATAGAAACAAAGCTATTCTTATGTTAGAAGCACAGTTCAGCTATGCACTTAAGCCTAATTTATGCACTAATTTTTAATATGCTTGTGTTGTACACAGACACACACAGATACACATCTGTACACAACTCAATGAAAAGATAAAGAAAAATAATACTTAAAAAGGCTTATCAGTCCATTCTATACTTGTCAAAAAGTGACTCTTGTATGTTGGAGAAACAAATTACCTTTTAGCTCAATTATTATAGTATGATCCAGAAATATTACACTTTCATACAGTTGCCAAAAGTAAAAAAAAGACATAATATAAGAAAAAAAAATCTAAAACACTATCCTTCTTTTACCACATGCATATTTTTTTGCTTAAAACATATTTCAGTTATAAAAATTGATGAGAAATGTCTTACCTCGAACAGCATCTAAATAGTGAGCTAAAAAGGGGGAAAAAGAATGATTGAATGAGTTTCTGGGAAACCAAAACTATTCAACATGTACTAATGGTCTACCATCTGTTGCCTGGGAGGAGAACAGCAAACTATGAACTGCTGAAATGCCTGCAGCTTAAAAGTTGGTACACTGGTTTTCATAGTTTTTGAATAATATTTTCTGTGGGAAGGTTGTTAATGATCTTTCTGCAAGAAGCCCTATTAGGCTTCCTAAAAAAGTGTCATATTTCACTAAAAGTATAAGAACTGCAGTTTTCCATTTCAGTAATAACTCTTGTGAAAGAACTCTGCTTCAACCTTTTATTAGTAACATCTGTAGAAGGAAGTTCTGGGGTAACCACCTTTGATAGTCATCACAAAATTTAAATCCTCTTATGTAAAGGCCATAAACTTACTGTAGTGCAGGAATATAATTACTTAAGTTGCATCTGAATCTTACCCCGCACTACCTTGTAAAGAATCTTACATATTTTCTAGAGTCACAGAGCAACACTTACAGTACCTTTAGCAGAGTAATAATGTAGTCTGCTAAGACTATATTCTATATATGTCATACATTACATTGTTATAATGGTTGGCAGGTCCCTACCATAATAACAAAATACTTCACCTGAAAATGAAAGCTCTAGTAGAGTCCACTGGGGAAAACCCCCACAAACAGTGAATTGTGCGTTCAGAAGCCCACTCTTGCCTTTGTGCTGTGTGAATTGCTTTTGTCTAGTCATGCAATGTTACTGAACACTGTGACCCATTTTCCTCTGCTGAACAACTGCAATTGTGTGTGTCCCTCTGCATAAGCAAGAGACATTTTTGTGGAAGATATGTGTCAAAAGATTACATTTTTTAAAGAAAAAAAGCATTTTGTAGTGAAAATCTTAATTATTAAAGATGTCTTTTGTAATGTGAAGATCACCTGGTAGAATTTTCTAACCTGGAGTTAGAAAATTGGAAGACTTTTCAGGGCTACAGCTTGTTTGCCTCCTCAGTGTCCTGAACTTTGTGAAATTGGTAACAAAGAATGTGAGAGAGCAGATGTTTCAGTACAAACTCTACACTACCAAAATAAGAATAAACATTCAGTAGAGAGATTCTATTGGTGATAGGTCAGGAATGCCTTCTTCATATACATTAAAGACAGCCTCTAATGATATCAAATGGCCCCTGTTGAAGTAGTCCCACTTAATGAAATTGCCTCTAAGTGCTTTCAACTGAAACAACCTATACTTTTCAGAAGGAAAAATGGGCAGTGAATATTACCTTCACAACAAAAGCACTTCTCTTATTAACTAATGACACTTTATTCCAATGAATCATCTTTCATTTTGGTAATTCAAAGCACTTGAAAGCAGAAAACATAAGGAATACTGAAGTAATGAGCAGGGAAATGACATAAGAAATAAGTAGGTTATTATCAGCAAAAGAAAAAAAAAACTCCCTAGTTCACAGTTCTTTAAAACTTGTAGCTAACACTCCTCTACTTCTCCAACCTCAAATTCTACTAAAAGCCTGCAATCAGCTCCCCAGACTGCCCTTACTGCTTCAATTAGTCCAATTTACGTTGTCCAAAATGTGGTGGTACTTACCAATGGTGCAGTGGTCGCCCTCCCATCCAGGGCTACACTCACATTTTCCATCTTTGCATTGGCCATGTTCAGCACAGTGAGAATGACAAGAGCGTTCCTCACATGTTGGTCCTACCCAGCCTTCTTCACACTGGCAAATTCCCCTTGAGCACACCCCATGGCTACCACACTCCATGGTACAGAGTTCTGTGGATAATTCAAAGAACATTTATTAACATATTTTGTTGGAAGCAGCATCTATTCTTTCTGAAAAACATAAGACTTGACAAATATCCCAGTCTCTATGTTAAATAAATTAATTCAAATATTTTATACAAACAAAATATACAAATGAAATGTCCCAAATAGCTGTAGCATTTAAGTGATTATATAAGGAACACTGTAAAAGAGGTAGTGAGGTCTCCATGCATAAAATAAACTAAATCAAATCGATTTTGAGGATCCATAGAATGGTAACAAACTTCAAGCACTAAAAATGGAATGAATTCTCAACAGATGTCAAGGAGGTTTGCCTAAAAATTCATTAAGATCACAGATAACATTTCAGAGATTTTATGAATCCAGGAAAATAGTGCCCTAAGTTAAGTCAGCAAAATAATAAGAACGATAATACATTTCTAATACTATTCATAATATGCAAAGAGTAAGCTGCCAATGACAGTAATCAACTGGTTTCTCTGATCACACAATCAATATTTGCATTTATTTAAGCTTATAAAACAACTCTTCGTTGATTAAAGTACACAGCTTTCTTATCCAGAAATGTTATTCAGTATTTATTCAATATAATGATGATATACTGACTCTGTAGAATTTCTCTCCTTTGTCCCTTTGACTTTTTGATGAGAAATGCTTAATATTAACATAATGTCATTAGAGATACCAAAATTAAAGCTTGACAAATTTCTTTCTTGATTTAGTTTACTTATGGGAGAGGGAGAAGTGGGACATTGAAAGAATGGGATAGGTTTGCGGTTTAATGGTCATGTACCCTTGAAGAAAAAGTGTTCCAGAAGTGCAGTGGTCCTTTTCAGATTTTGAAACTGGTTTCATATAGTAAGAGGTATTGCGATGTCATCATATGTGGAAATTCCACAGTAGCAGAGTAACTTTTCAGTAAGTGACAGTCTTTATTTCTGATAAGGCTACTGTTGTGAGGTCTGCTATAATCTAGATCTGTCTGTTGATAAGTATTCTTTGAAGGCTGGGGTATGATGTTTTGTTACTCATATAAAATTTATATGAGTAATAAATTTTAAGTGATGATACCTTACATGCTGGCTACCTCTGCTTAATAGCTATATATCTTTGGATAGTTTATCAACAATATCCCTTAATCACTGCTCAGTGTTTGCATCTCTAAGGGTTATTAGATTTGAGATAGATTTCTGGAGGTAGAATCAATAAAACTCACTCAAGAGAGGATATGGGATAAAGAAAAGGGAAAACAAAATTTTGTTTTAAAGAAGTAAATGAGTAATGCTGCAATTAAAAGAATGTGAAAGGATGGGTGAGGAACAAGGGTGCATTATCAATTAAAAAAAACTTCAATATTTCTCTATCTATCTTTTTCTGTGTCTCTGTCTCTGTCTCTGTCTCTCTCTGCCTCTGTCTCTGTCTCATACATGATTCTGAAAAGCTAGGATGGAGTTAGAAAATTGAAAGTGTTTAGCATGTAGGTGGTATTTAAATACATAGAACTGCTTGACATCCCTAAGAGAGATAATAGAAGAATCTAAAAGATAAATCCTGAATACTCATGGATTTAAAGACTAGATATTCTGCTATAAATATGTACAATTTATAATTTCCCATCGAAATAAAAATTTAAAAGACCAAACAGAAAAAGAGCTAGCATGAAAGGCCACTGGAAAGAGTAGGCGAATTAGTGATAGGAGTAATTCCAATGAGATTATGGTATAACAACAATCCAAAGAGTATATTTTTCAAGAAGCAAGGGGTTAGTTATAATTCACATTGCTGGGAAATCATGTACAATATATTCAGAGAAGTGCCCATTGAATTTATCAACATGGGAATTGTTGGTAACTATAGGAAGAATACTGACAAAGTGGTACCTATGAAGCCTGACTGGAATGCAAGAAATAGAATGGAAAGCTGTGTTGGGGATTACCAGATGATAACAAAATCTTGGGAGACAAAAATACATTTTGAAAAATTGTACCTTGGACTAACAAATGATAGTACAGAAAGAATTATCCTGAAATAGTCCCTGGATATATATCTATATATCTATATATCTCTATCTCTATCTATCTATCTATCTATCTATCTATCTATCTATCTATCTATCTACCTATCTATATATCTATATATATATATCCAGGGACTATTATATATATAATATATATATATATTTCTGATTCTGAATATTTAATGAATCGTCTTGATTTATAATTTTTTTCTTGTAGTGAATTTATGATTATAATTCTACTCCCACGCATGTCATTAAAAGGAAGTGTCCCCTTCAAGACACTAAAAACTGAACTGAAAGGGCTTTTCTAAGATCAGGGAGCTAATTGGCCAAAAAAATCAAGTCAGAACTGACTAAAACAATTAGAGGCAAACATTTTCTGTATGTTGCTTTGTACAATTAGAAATCTTAGAGATGGAGGCATATATCATTCTGGGTTTTACCTGAAAATAATAGGACTAGATGAACAGTATCAGCAATATGGCAGGTCAGGCTATTCTTAAACCACCTCAATATAAACCCTTAGGAATGCTGGATATAATGAAACAATTTTTAAAACTGCATGTCATAGCTCACAAAAAAGAAATCCTCATATGCCAGAGTTAGATCATATTCTAAGAGCCACAGTAGTAAGCATATGAGTCAATCCTCCAGCAGTCTTGAGGGTGATAAGAACCAATAATAATTAGGGGCTTGTGTATTTATTTCCACAGAGAAAAGAGTTGGGATTTTGGGTCCAGTCCTGCAGAAAGGCACGACCCTTGAAAGGCTATAACCTTGGTTAAATAGTGATAAACTCTTCCCAACAGCCTACAGAGATGGCAAGAAAGCATTGACTATATTTAAAAATGTAGTAATAGTAATGGTAATAATTAAAGAGACAAGAGTTAGAAAATAATGTAGAACTAAAAGCTATCTCATAATGATACATAAGACGCAGCATTCTGAAGTATTTGTAAAGCCTTGCATTATTCAGGAGTCAGGTAAGAGATTCTTTGTCAAGTATGTATATGAAAACTTAAAGGTGGAATTCTGTTTCTAGTAACATAGGCAAAAGTAACTTTTATTATTCCCACCTGATGAGAACTAGAAAATTTAGATAGAATATACTTTTTTTCTTTCTTTTTTTAAAAAAGATATTAGGGTTCACAAAGTAGTAACAAATTACTCTGTCAAGCTCTCAGGAGAAAAAGGAAATCGAGAATAGTGAGACTGAAATTCACAGATATTTTCCTGTAGTGTCTATCAATTACAGCAGAAGAAGCTACAAAAACTCAGAAGCTGGGCTGATACAAGTCTCATGGGGGCAGAAAATATTTGAATATATAATGGCTAAAATATTTCCAACATTGAAAAAGCCATTAGACCACATATAAGAAGGAAAATGGAAGAAATGAAAAAAAGATCAAATTCAAAACCATAGTAAAACTTTACTAACTCCCTCTCATTAATTAATTAATATAAGAAAACAACAAGTAGAAAGTCTGTAGAATTTTGAGCAACATGTGTAACAGATTGATGTAATTGACAGAGAACAATGCAACAAGGGAATACAAAATTCACATAATTTTCCAATGTCTATGGAAAGTTTACAACTATTAACCATATGCTGAGCTATAAAATAAATCTCAAAATGTTTCAAAATACTGAAATCATATATAGCATGTTTTCTGCCTACTACAGCTTGAAATCAGGAACAGAAGATGACTATAAAATCAATATATGTTTGAAAATCAAGAATATCTTTTTGAATAAACTACAAAACCAAGAAGAAATCATCACAAAATTAAAATAGTTTGAAATGAAAGAAAATGAAAGTACCATATATAAAAACCTGTGTATATAACTAAATGTGTATAGAAAATTGTATAAATGTGCATAGGAAATTTTATAAGGTAGAATCCATTCTAATAGATTAAATCAAAGCAAAGCAAAATTAAAGAAAGTAGAAGAAAACAATAAAAACCAGAAAGTAATAGGAATAAACATTGTAGAATGAATAAACAAAGCCAATGCATCATGATTTGCACAGATCAACAAAACTTAAAAATTTCTATGAGACTTTATCGTGAAGAAAATATAGAACGTCCTATGAACAAAATGGGAATAAAAAGATCACATAATGTTGGATCTTACAAGCGACTTTTTGTCAATGCCTATGAAAATGTTGATGAAATGAACGATTTCCAAGAAAACATGATCTAATGAAAAAAATACAAGAATAAAATGGAAAACTGAATAGTTTTCATGAATAACCTTAATTCACAATGAAGAATATTCCCATAAAACTTCCATGCTCAGATAACTGCACTTGTAAATATACCAAAGTTTTAAGAAAGAAAACTTGAATGAAATTTTTCAAAAGATACCAAAAGAAATGCTTATAATTGGCTTTATGGAATTTATATAACTCAGATATACAACTGCAACACGCACATTATAAGAACAAAATGAATGAATGTCACACATAGCGATGCAACATTCTAAACAAATATTAATATGGAAAATTGAACATTATATAGGAAGAATCAGTATTATAAACAATTTGTGCTTATTTCAAGAATAGAAGAATAGTTTAACCTTCAAAAATCAATCAATATAATTGATCACATGTATGAGACTAAAGAGAACTAATGATTTTATAAACATATGAAAATCATTAGTTAAAATACAAAACATTCATTTATGATAATCAGTTACATCAAACATTAAGACTAAATGGAGCTTTGAATCTGGGAAGACTTATCTACAAAATACCCACAGCAAACATTTGATAATGAGAAGTTCAAAATTTTTCTTATATTATTAAGGCTGAGAAGAGTCACATTTTATTATTTCTGTGCAACTTAAATCTGAAGGTTTCAGCAAGTTAAGCAATATAGGAAAAAATGTATAAACATTAAAAGGAATGAAGCTATCATTTTTCAAATACAGTACTATGTGCAAAGCCCCAAAATAATCAATATAAATAATTTTTGATTTAATATATGAATTTAGGAAAACATTTAGATAGCACGCTAATATACTTACCTATATAGCAATACGATACAATGAGAAAAAAATTAAAAATTCTAACTAAAAATTTACCATGACATCAGAAATAAAACTAACAAAATATTTGCAATATATATACTAAAAATATAAAAATTTATGAAAGAAATTGGAAAAGATATGCAAAATGGTATTAAGCGTATAGTTCAGAAAACTCAATTTGGAATGATGCCAGCTTTCCCCAGATTATTCTGTAAATTCAATACATTATCGATCAATATCTCAACAGCTTTGTGTATGTTTGTGTATGAGAATTTTGATTAAAGAAAGAAGTATAGCGAGGTGAGATGTACTGTGGCTGATGGCCAGACTCCTGACAGTATTATGTTAGACAGTGGGTGTTATCATAATGTCAAATAGAAAAGACTTGCACACATATTAGGAAACTTGATTTATGGGAAATTTGATTTACAGTAGTACTACAAATGTGAAAAAAGACTATTATGTTAAAATGAATTGTCCTGGGTAAGTAAATATCTATTGTAAGAGAATATTTAATCATAACAAAAAATGAAGATCAGAATTGGGTAACTTTTCCAGAGAGAGAAAGAATAAAGATAATCCATTCAACCAAGAAAAGGAAGAAAGAGAGGGAAAGTCATAGAAGAAAATAAATGTTAAGAATAGCAGACATAAACAAAGATGATAAAGCATAAATTCATCATCAGTAATCTCAGTAAGTAAAAATCAGTTGAACTTGCAGTTTCAAGGAAAGAGGATCTGAAACTGAATGAAAAAGAAAATCTTGTGAGTACTTTCTGCTAAGAAGTGTGCTGGAAACATACTAACACAAAAAAATTACTAAGGAAAAGAAAAACACAACAGAAGAATGGGAACTATATTATCAGATGAAGTAGACTTCATGGTATGAAGTATTACTATGGATAAAGACAGTCATTACATAATGATAAAAGGAAATATTCACCAAGAAGATGTAACAAACCACACCCTATATGAAAATGTAAGTTGAAAATATATCAATCAAAACCTGATAGACTTCTAGTAAGGAAAAGTATTTTAAAATAATTAAGAAGAAAATTAGTGGGGATGTAAAAAATTAAGCAGAACAATCAATAATTTTAATAAAATGGACATCTACTGAACCCTACAGCAATGACTATACAATATACATTCTGTTAAAACACCATTGAAACAGAAAAGATTAGTCCACAAAGCATTTCTCAACAAATGGCAAAGAGTTCACATTATAAAACTCTTTCAGATTCAGTAAAATATAACAAAATTATAAATTAATAAACAAAAAGATAGCAAAAGAAAAATTCCAGAAAGGTATTGTTAATATATGTGCTACTGAAACAAGCAGAAAGGTTTTCCCTCAAAGAAGACACTTTGAAATAATTGATTGGTTACATTTAAAATTTATATTGGAAATAAAGAAAATACCATTTATAAGACACATGAAATGCAGCTTAATAACTTAGAAGAAATTTACAGTCTAAAGCACATATAGTGGAAAAGTAGAACAATTGAATTCAGCAAGTTTTGTAAAGGGCTCCTCATAAGATTAGACAAAAGAAACCATGAAACTAAGAGAAAAATTTAATAAAATTTGAAACAAACAATAGAAAAGACCCACAAAATCAAAATTTGGGTATTTGGTGTGAATAAAAAACCACAGAAACTTTTGGCAAGAAAAAGAAAGATAATAATAAATGTACAGTATTAAAATGTAAAAGAGAGTAAGGAAAGTCTACCAACTTCATGCCAAAAAGTCTGAAACCTTAAATGAAACAGATATTTTTCCAAACATCAATGGACTTGAGGAGAAATAGAAAATATAAACATATACTAAAGACATTGAAAATGTCCAAGATGGCTTTACAGTTGTATCTTGCCAAATTTTAAATGGACAATTTCTCTGTTAAGGTATACCAGAGAATTAAAAAAAAGCAGAGGAACTTTCTGAGCCATTAATTCCTAAGTAGATAAGAAAAAGATAGGTGAATACCATTTACAAACATGGATACAAAAATCTCCAATAAAATACCTGAAAAATCAAATAAAACACACACATAGTCAAACACACACACACACACACAGTGAGACAGAAATCACAACCAAGTAAGCCTGAATGCTAAAATGGTTTAATTGTAGAGAAATCTATCAAAGTAATTCAAAATTGAATTAATCTCTTTCACTCAAATCCATTTCATAAAAATTAAAGAAAAATTATAATTGTACATGCAGACAAAACACTAACATTTATTTCCTGTTTATGATAGGATCTACGTTGTAATTGTTTTCAAAGGAACAGATATAAGACAGGACACATAATTTATAGGATTACTTTATAGTAGTCACCCAAAGAATCAAATGCAGAAGCATGAAAGCAATCTGTCCACACACTAGAGACCCAAAGAGTTCAGCTGAAGGTCTGGATCCCACAGCAATGTTCTGCACGACTACTCCAGCTGAAAACCTAGAGACCATGTCCTCCATGAATCCAACTGGAGGTCTAGATCCCATGACAATGTCTCATGTAATTCTATATTAAAAATATGTACTAGGAAGGATCAAAGGTCAATGGTGGAAGCTAGAAAATCTGTACCCGTGGGGTGAAAGATCTTTGCCAGCAAGCTGGGGGATTTTCACTGGAGCCAGGAAGCTATGCTCAAGGTAAGGACCAGAGATTCCCCTGAAGAGGCTAACAGGCATCCTCAGTGACAGCCAGCACCTGAGTTCCTCTGTTGATGAGAACATCTGAGTTCATATCAGGAAAACCAGAGTGACAAGCTTCTCCAGGAAAACCAACAGCACACCACCTTCCCCTCCAGGTCTTCCTTTTATGCTGTTGGCAACAATCTTTAGGCAGGCTGTCCACAGCCAGCACTAGGCTGATCCAGTTCGACTGGACATTACAAGTTGACCATTAGTTAATCCACCATGATCTCCTACCAAAATAGGCCTGGGAGGGGAATTATTGAATATGATAAAGTTTATTTACCAAAATCATAGAGTAAGCATTATACCCAGTTACAGAAAATGGGGTATTCCCCTTAAAGTCAGAGAAAATACAGTATCAGAATTAACTATTGCTTCTAATTCAGTGTTGTACAAAATATGTTAGCTAGCGCAACAAAGCAACCAAAAATATAAAATGTACAATGCCTGGGAAGGGGGAGACAAAACTGAATGCACAGGTTAACTATGAAAACTAAAAGAGAGGGTAACAAAGCTGCTAAATATAAGGTAAAAAAATCAGCATGCCTATATATCAGGGGCAGGCAATGTAAGTTTTAAAAAGATTCCATTGACAAACAACATATATAGAAAATACATTTCAAAGGTCTTCTAAATAAAAATTCAGAACTTTAAGAACACATACAAAGATCTAATCAATGGAGAGGTATATTTCTCTGTGTTCATGACTTACAAACCTCAATATCATTAGAATGTCATTCTTTGCTATGAGTCCCATAAATTCAAGGAAATTTTAGTTAAAATCCTAACAGTTTTCATAGAGCTTGAAAATCTGATCCTAAAATCCATATGGAGCAGAAGAGACCAAGAATACAAGAAAAGTTTGAAGTATATCAGGTCATGTTTGTGTGTCTTAGCATCAATATCCATTAGTAGGAAAATGGCTAGTATGTGCTAGCATATTCATATAGAACAAAAATATACAAATTAACTTTAATAAAGTAGAAACAAATGCTTTGATATGGATAAACCTTAAAACATAATGATGAAAGAAGGAAATTTAACCACATGTAGAGAAATGCAATATATTTTATAGATACAAACATTTGGAAAAGTCTAAAAATGCATATAAAAATAATGAAATTTAGGATACTCCCTGCTGAATTCAAATACTAGCTACATTGAATATTACACATGTATATATGCATAAAATATCACACTTTGCTGACACTGTTACATGTGTAATTAAATAATTATTGCTAAAAATCACTGGGAAGGCTGTATAAAGACTATATTTGTTACTTAAAAAGTAGTATTTTCACCTGTACATCATGTTATTTCATATGTCTGAAATATTTAAGAATGATTTATAAAACTACAAGTCAGTAAGAAACAACTGTCATTAAGGATAGCTATATTGAATAAATAAGGGAAGATGTACCTTAGCTGTTGCACTTAACACAAAGACCTTCACAGACAGAAGCCACAAACCACTAGTGTGATTTACAGTCTCAGCACCGCAAGTATCCAGGTGGGAAGCAATATCCTCATGAGTAAGGGTATCAGCTAAGAAATAAATTATTGCAAATAAAGCAGCAGACCTTAAACAGTAAACATTCTTGATTTTGAGTTGCAGTAACTTTTCAGCAACTGTATCCCAATTTAAATGCAGTTTCTGGACTGATTCTAAGGTTTTCAATCCCATTCATGTAATCAGCAGTGGGGTTGGTATAGAGGAAAGACTCACAGAAAACAGATGTTGTCAATTTTATAATTTATAAACATGAAAGAAACAATGTTCACTGTGATATATTTTGACTCATGGGTAGTTCATTTCTGTGTGTAATGTTTTATATCTGTTTGAAAATACATTAAAATTACAGTCTACAAAATATGATAAAAGAATACTAAAATATAAACATTCTTTTTTGCAAATGTATTAGAAAAGAGCATGAAAAATATAAGCAGACACTTTAACTCAGTTCTACTGAGACATTTCATTTTTAATAAGTTTCTTTATGCATGTCAACAATGAACAGTAGTTGTATAAATTAAACTAGGATACAACTGGAACCCTTTGTTACATGCTGACAGAGAACAGCTTGATTAAATAGTAAATCCTTCATAGCCTCCGTCAGAACCATTTCTTTGAGATTTACTCCTTAGACAAAATTTCCTAGTGAAGTAAATTCTACTACTCTTGACATTTCAGCTTTGCCCAATATTAGACAATGATAACATTGAGCACCCCACAACATTAAATCTGGTTATCAAACTCTGAAATATGTATTTATGTAAAAATGCCAGTACTGCTACATAGCATTTTGAAAAAGAAAAGAATATCACTTATGTAAAATTTGATATAATATTAAATGTTATCACATATTCACTCCTTCCAAAAATAATAAGACCAGTAAAAGATAAAAAAATATTAGCTTGGGAAGGAAATTCAAGAATTGAGAATGTGTAACCCAGCTTAAGCTGGAAAAGTTTTTACATATATATATATATATATATATATATATATATAATCAGTTTTATATATATATATATAAAATCAGGTTTCTCACTAAAATTAAGGAATGAATCAACAAAAAAGAATAATACATATTATTAAGAGCTAAAGTTTTCATACTCTATCATCTATCTGAATCATTTTCATTTTATTACTTTCAATTCCTTCTGTGGCTTAGTAAAACATATTCTATTAGAGTGTTGAATTATTATAAGTCATATAATTTTATAAAACATAGTTGAATACACATGTGAATACATATACATACATATACACATGCATGCATTTATGGTTCCTGTAACCATGAGAGATAATATTTAAAAATATTTGATGATGGCATATCTATTTTATTCTATTTTTGTAGTACTGTGGATTGAATCCAAGGCCTTCAGCACACACTTTACTGTTGAGCTATAGTTAAAGCACTTATTAATTAAAAAATTTTTTTTATTTTAAAGAGAAAAAAGAAGTCAGAAAAGAAAAACAAAAAGCAAAGGAGATAAACAACAGCAACAAAACCAAAACAATAACAATATAGGTTTTCAAAACAGTGAAAGAAATTTAAGAATGGTTGTTATATTGCATATTGTTATCTCTTGTTTAATCCCCGGCCATCTCTTGTTTACAAAGAAAGAAAGAAAAGAAAATTAAAAAATAGAAAAACAGAGAACAATAAAGAATTTTTCTGTAGAACAATACAGAATTCAGAAAACAGACGGAGAACAATACAGAACTGTTTTATAGAACAATACAGAATTTTAAAAAATAACATCGTAAAATCACTAGTTGATACATTACCCAGTGTCTTCTTAAAAATAGTTGCCAAAGTCACAAAATCAAAGCATAAAAAGTGGCTAGACACTCAGACATCGACAGTGCAAACACTTCTGTTCAATGATCCAACAGAAATCCAGAAATATGATCATCTATCTTACACACTATACATGCCATTATACCCTTTAGAGTACTTTCCTTCCCTTTCACATTTACAATATCTATTATACATTTTGCATCCCATTATTCTGTCAGTTTTTATTATTTTTACTCTATAGAGACAATGTGATATTTAATAATGTGATTCTTATTTATTTCAGTAATGAGGATATTCTCAAGTTGCCTCCATTTACCTATAAAGGCCTCAAGACCATCCTTTTTATAGCTGAGTAATATTCCATTGTATAAAATACCACATCTTTTTCATCCATCCTGCGGTTGATGGGCATTTTGGTTGTTTCCAAGATTTAGCTATCACAAATTACACTGCTATGAACATGGGTACACATATATCACTGTGACATGACCTTTTCAATTTTTCTGGGAAAATACCCAGTAGGGGAATAGCTGGATTGAATGGAACCTCCAATTCTAGTTTTTTGAGGAATCTCCATACTGATTTCCACAGTGGTTGCACCAGTCTGCATTCCCACCAAGAGCAGAGTAGTGTTCCTTTTTCCCTGCAGCCTCGCCAAAATTTGTTATCAGTTGTTTTCTTGATGGCAGCTATTCTTTCAGGAGTGAGATGAAATCTCAATGTTGTTTTAATTTGCATTTCTCAAATGACCAGTGATGGTGAACATTTCTTCATGCATTTATTGGCCATTTGTATATTTTCATCTGAGAACGGTATGTTCATCTGCAATGTCCATTTTTGGAGAGGGTCTTTGAATTTGGGGGATTTGATGTTTTTCAATACTTTATATGTTAGAGATATAAATCCTTTGTCTGAGGGATTGTGGCTAAAATTCTTTCCCATTCTGTGGGTTTTCTTTTCACTTTGTTAGTTATTTCTTTTGAAGTGCTGAAACTTTTTAGTAAAGTGAGATCCCAGTTGTTGATTCTTTGAAGTATTTCCCATGCAGTTTGCACTTTATTTATGAATTTTCTGCCTACCACTATACTCCAAGATTTCTACCTAACTTCTACTCCAGTAGATGTAGTGTTTCTGTTTTAATATTTAGATCCTTGATCCATTTTGACTTTAGTTTTGTGCATGGTGATAGGCATGGGTCTATTTTCAGTTTTGGGCATGTGAAAAGCCAATTTTTCCAACACCATTTATTGAAGAGGCTATCTTTTTTCCAGTGAACATGTTTAGCACCTTTGTCAAATACAAGGTGGCTGAGTGTCTCTGTAGTAGTATTTGTATCTCCTAATCTGTTCCACTGATCCTCTAGTCTATTTTTTTGCCAGTACCATTCTGATTTTATCACTGTGGATTTGTAGTATAGTTTCAAGTCAGGAATTGAGATGCCTCCTGCCTTGCCTTTGTTGCCCAGAATTGCCTTTGCTATTCTAGTTTTATTCTGCTTTCAAGTGAATTTTAGGAATATTTTCTGTAGATCTGTAAGGTATGTTAATGGTATTTTGATTGGGATTGCATTGAATCTGTATAACAAGTTTCAGGAGTATGGCTATTTTCACAGTGTTGATTCTTCCTAGCCAAGAGCAAGGAATATCCTTCCATTTTCTAATATCCTCCTCAATCCCCTTTATTAGAGTAGTATAATTTTTAGAGCACACATCTTTTACAATCTTGGTTAGGTTGATTCCTAAGTATCTGATTATTTTAGATGCTACTGTGAAAGGCGATATTTGCATAATTTCTCTCTCAGTGAAAGTTTTGTTTGTGTAGAGGAATGTTATTGATTTCTGAGTGTTGACTTTGTATCCAGCTACACTGCTGAATTTGTTTATTAACTCTAGTAGTCTTTTAATGGAGTTTTTGGGGTCTTCTATGTAGAGTATCATGTCATCTGCAAATAATGATAATTTAACTTCTTTTCCTACTTTTATTCCATTTATTTCTCTTCCCTTGGCTGATTGCTCTGGCTAATATTTCTAGAACTATATTGACTAGGAGTGGTGGTAGTGGACATTCTTGTCTTGTTTCTGATTTTAGAGTGAAGGTTTTCCATTTTTGACCAATTAGTATAATATTGGCTATTGGTTTGTCATAAATGGACTTTATGAGATTGTAGTACATACCATGTATTCCGAGTTTCTGTAGGGTTTTTATCATGAACAGGTGTTGGACTTCATCACAAGCTTTTTCTGTCTATTGAGATGATCATGTGGTTTTTGTTTTTGGCTCTGTTGATGTGGTGTATTAGATTAATTGATTTGCATATGTTTAACCATCCCTGCATTTCTGGAATAAATCTCACTTGGTCATGGTGTATAATCTTCTTGATGATTTGCTGCATTCTATTTGCCAATATTTTATTGAGAATCTTTGCATCAATGTTCATTAGTGAGATTGGTCTATAGTTCTCCTATCTGGTTGGGTCTTTCTCTGGTTTTGGTATCAGGATAATACTTGCCTCCAAGAAAGATTTGGGGAGGACTGCTTCTCTTTCAATGTCATTGAAGAGTTTACGGAGTATTGACATTCAATCTTCTCTAAATTCCTTATAGAATTCAGCTGTGAATCCATAAGGACTTAGGTGTTTCTTTGTTGGTAAATTTTTAATCACATTTTTGATTTCAGTAACTGATATTGGGTTATTCAAAATTGTTATATTTTGTTGATTGAGCTTTGATAGTTCATATGTTTCTAGAAATCTGTCCATTTCCTCTGTGTTTTCCACCCTATGTGAGTAGAGATTTTCAAAGTAGGTGTTCATGATCTTTTGAATTTCCATGGGTTGAATTTCCTTCTTTTCAGTCCTTATTGCATGGATTTGAGTTTTTTCTTTCTTTTTGAGATTTACTAGAGGCATATCAATTTTGTATATTCTCTTAAAAACAAGCTCTTTTTATTGTTTTTTTCAATTGCATTAATTTCTGCTCAAATCTTTACAATTTCCTGTCTTCTATGAGCTTTGGGTTTGACTTGCTCTTCCTTTTCTAAAAGCTTGAGATTCAGCTTTAGGTTATTTATTCATGCTCATTCCGTTTTCTTGACATGCCTATTTATTGCTATATATTTCCCTCTTAGGACTGCTTTCATTGCATCCCTTAGCTTACAGTATGTTGTTTCTGCATTTTCATTGTATTGTAGGTATTGTTTTATTTCTTCTTTAATTTCATCTGTAACACACTGGTTGTTCAGAAGGTTTTTATTTAATTTCCATGTATTTATGGAGGTTTTGCAGTTGTTTTGCCATTGATTTCCAATTTTAGTGCACTATGGTCAGATATTATGCATGGGATAATTTAACTCACTTTGCATTTACTTAAGCATGTTTTATGAGTTAATATCTGGTCTATTTTGGAGAATGTGCCATGTGCAGCTGAGAAGAATGTATATTCTGATGTGGTTGGGTGGAACACTCTGTAAACATCCACTAAGTCAATTCGTTCACAGATATGATTCAGTTCTATTATTTCTTTACTGACTTTTTGTCTAGTTGATCTATCTCTTTGTGATAGTGGGGTTTTAAGTTCTCCTATTACAATTTTGTTCTTGTGTATTTGGTTTTTCATGTCCACTATTATTTGTCTTATATAGTTTGGTGCTCCTGTATTTTGTGCATATGTATTTCTAATTGTTCGTTCTTCCTCTTGTAGTTTTCTACTTTCAAGTATGTAGTGGTCTTCTTTATCTCTTTTAGTCCTTTTAGGTTTGAAGTTCACTGTGTCTGCAAACAAAATAGCTACCCATGCTTTTATCTGTTTTCCATCCTCTGACTTTTTGCTATGGGTTTTTTTTTTTTTTTGAGTCAGATGTGTTTCTTGTATAAAGCATATTGTGGGGTCCTATTTCTTGATCCATTCTGTCAAACTATTTCTTTTGATAGTTGAATTGAGGCCATTTACATTTATGGATATCACTGATATGTACTGCCTTGACTTTTCCATGTTATGTTCCTATTGTTGGTTTCCTGATTTCCTCCCTTGTTTAGTTTCTTGTCCAGCCTGGTGGTTTCTTTCTGTTGTTGTTCTGGAGATCATGGTAATATTTACCTCTTTCTAGTATGTGTTTCAGTACTCTTTCTAGGGTTAGTTTGGTTGATATGAATTTCTTCAGTTGTTCTTTGTCATGGAAGTATCTTGTTTCTCCATTAAATTTGAAAGACAGTTTTGCTTGGTACATCAGTCTGGGTTGAAGGTTGTTTTCTTTTAGGGCTTAAAATACTTCACTCCAAGCTTGTCTTAACCTAAACGTATGTGCTGAAAAGTCTGCAGTGACTCTAATAGGCTTTCCTTGATAGGTGAGTTGTTTCTTTTCTCTATGAGCTTTTAGTATTCTGTTTTTATGCTGTATGTCTGGAATCTTAATTATTATATGTCTGGGTGTACATTTATGCTGGTTGTGACTGTTTGACATTCTATATGCCTCATGTATTTGTATGTCAGTTTTTTTCCCCATGTTTGGGAAATTTTCTGCTATTACTTCTGTGAATGGCTTAGTTATGTCCTTTTCATTGTCTCCTGCCTCCTCACTGATGCCTATTAATCTAACATTTTTTCTCTTGGCATCATCTTGAAGGTGCTGGATTGTCATTTCATGCTGCTTTGTTGTTTTTGTAAGTTCTATCCTTTCCTGATCGCTATCTATGATACTCTCCTCAAGGCCTGAAATTCTATCCTCAGCTTCATTTAAACGGTTTTGCCAGCTTTCAATATAATCTTTTGTTTCTTGGATATCTATTTGAATTTGTTTCATGGATTCTGTTTGTTTTCTAATTGTTCATTTAGAGTTTCAATCAATTTCCCTAGCTCCTTTTTTTTTTATCTATTTCTTCCCTAGCTATGTTGAGCAAATTGTTTACTAAGGTTGTTATTTCTGTCTTTATGTAAGGCATTACTGTTATTTGATTTCCTCTATAGCCTCATGGATTTGTTTCTTTACTTCATTTGTTATCTTTTCAGAGATTTCTGGTGGATGTCTTTTAAAGTCATCTATTTCTCTTCTTGCACCTGCTGGACTAGATGTTTGAGATTGAATATTGTTTTATCATTTTGTCATTTTCACGTTCTGGGCCAATATCTAGTTATTAATCCCAATAGTCACAACTTTTAGCAGTGTATCTCCTAGGGTTACTGTGTGGTTGATGTCCACCTGATTGTTGGGTACGTAGTGACTGGAACCTGTTGGGGTCCTCTGTATTGTTGAGGGGCCACCAAGTCTCCCATCAAACCAGCACTGCCATTCCACTGAAGTTCAAGGTTCTGGAAGGGAGAATGGGAGCCAAGAGTTCACAGTAGTGCTTGGTCTAAGAGATGGGGAGTGTTTCAGAGGGCATCGGGCAGAGCCACCGTGGATGTGGCGGTCCTCTGCATCAGCATATGGGAGGAGCCTGCTGGGTCACAGGAGCAGCAGTGATCAGAGCCTGCTTGGAGCGCGGTGATCATCCTTCAGGCCTGCCCACGTCGGGGACATGCAGGGGTGCAGGTGTGGCTCAGTGGCCTGAGCTTGGGTGGAGTGTGTTGGTCACCCTCTAGGCCAGCGGAGGTGGGACTTATTAATTTTTTTTTTGAGACAAAGTCTTGCTAAGTTACCTGGACTGGTTTCAATCTTGCAAATCTACTGTAGCCTTCTGGCTAGCCAGCATCATGGGTTTATAGCCCCATGCCCACCAATTTCTATTTTATTCCATATCACTAAATTCGTTAACATCTCTCTCAATCTTTGCCAGTATCTCACTATGACAAAGATGTGCTTTCACAAAGAAC
>PVJX010019826.1:0-34264 GCA_004027295.1 Dolichotis patagonum
TCTTCCCCAGGCCCGTGGCTGGCATGGAGTAGCCACGGCTGGGACACAACAGTGACTCACCCTGACCCTGGTGCTTCCTTCCAGCAGGCTGGGCAGCAGAGCCCCAGAGAAGTGACAGTGTCTGACTGCCTTCCCCAGGCCTCACCTGCTACCTTCCCTGGGCTGAAACAAGGCACGTGGCCAGGCCCAGCATGAGTATAAAAGCTTTCACGGATGCAGACACGGAGGAAGGCTGGTGAAGAGCTCCAGCGCTGTAGCTTTTAAGGAATCAAGGAACGCTCTGCTTTTGAAGTGTTTCCTTGCAGAGTCTAAGAACTCAGCGCATTCCTGGGAAGCTCAGTTTGGCTGAGTGCTGAGAGCCAAAGCAGGCAGGGTGTGGAGAGGAGGAGGCTGCCATCTTTGCAGAGGGTCGCTATCAGAATTCAGTGACTCCTTTCTCTTCTGATTGAGTGAACCTCTGAAAGGAACGATGTACAAACTCTCCCATTAGGAATAATTAAGTGGAACATTTGCAGGGAAACCAAAATTAATTTCCTCTGGATGTAATTTCCCAAGAATAACACTGAAATGTAAGTAATAAGTTTAATGATACAGAAATTATAAAAGTTCATTCTAATTCTTGAGAACATTGCAATTCTATGTTAGAGCATATGTTTCAGACTGCTTTTCTTTTTTGCGTTCTTCAGCATTTTAAATAGAAAATAATTTCACTAGTCACTACTTTTGAAGTGTTGATTTTCTTTTTTGTTCAAAATAATTTGATTGTACACTTTCATTTATTTTGCTTAGGACAAAATATGAATTTTACATGCATCATACCTCTTTTCTATAAAATATTGCGGCAATTTTCTATTTGTTTTGATTCTTAACTTTTTTATTTTAAAAAGCAAAACAGAAAAAGGGATAAAAACAATACTGAATCTCAAAAAAGTGAGAAATTAACACTAGTTAATATATTGCATATGTCATTTTAGAAGTTAGTTGCTTAGGTCACAGAATTTTACAGTGTTTACATTTGTCAGATTTAAGAAAGAATTTGATCTGTTACATTCATTCAGAAAAACTACAGAAAACTTTGTGCTTGCTTCTCTCAGAATGAACACAGCTGTGTACTAAACACTCAAAGTTTAAGAAATGGACACAAGCAGCACCTCAGATGGTTATTAATTCTCTCCCAAGTCCTGGCTCTCTCTGCTCAACGGCGGTCTCTCATAGGATTTCCAGTACCATCAACTGGGTTTTCTTTTGTTTTTGAATTTTATCAGCAGAGTTCTAGAGTCCAGTGACTTAACTTGGTCCATTTCTTGTGATTTTATTTAAGTTTAATTTAAATTTTGTATAGCTGTGATCATTTGATGTACAGTCCTTGGAATGTAACATTTTCCAGTGACATAATTTTGAGGTTCGTGCAGACTCTCTGGATTGCCGCATGCTGTGTGAACTCAGGACCTCTCCTTTACCTGCCCCCTAACTGACGGACGGGTCAGCTCTCTGCAGTGCTTGACGCTATGACATCCATATGTTGAAACCCAATCCTGAATGTGATGGGACTTGGGGCTGGTAGTTTCGTGAAGTGATTAGGTGAGCAGAGTTCTCATGGAGGAATTAACACACTCAGAAAAGTGCCTTGTCTTGTTCTGCCAAGTGGAAACTTAAGAAGGGACAGAGAAAGTGAATTTACCACCACAGAGCAATGCTCTGTCCTAGAGGGATGACTTGAATCATGTGTAAGAAAATGGAGGCACCATGGGACCATAATACTAAGGGAAGTAAATCAGACACACAAGCTTAAGTAGTGCATGTTTTCTTTTACGTGAGAAACGCAAACTATAAATTAAGAGCAAAATAGAGGCAGATAATAGGAAGTAGGGGGATAAATCTTTCTTAAGTGGGAAGGAGACTAAGAAGGGGGGAGGAAGGGAGGGAGAAGGGGTTGAAGGAGGAATGCAGCTGGGTCACCACAGGTGCTAAATCCACATAGGGACACAGTCGCCACGTGTGGTAAACACGGACTCATGAAAGTAAACAGAATGATTAAAAATCAAAGATTGAAAATAAATAAGGCAGGAGAAAGTGGGCCCATTTGCTCATGACCAATTTCTGGCGCCCGTGACCTTGGACTTCTTGGCATCTAGAATGGCGAGAAATAAATTCCTGCTGTTTGTAGGACGCTGAATATGTGATATTTGATTATAGTAGCTGGAGAGGACAAAATCTGCTGTGCATGTTTACATACCTTGGTGGGGCACATTCTGGTTTTTGCCTTGGGTAGATATCTAAGTCTCAAATTAGTCATTCCAATGCTAAACATACGTGTTTAATGTCTTAAGAGGCTTTTCCAAAGTCACTCTACTAAATTGCATTCCCACTGGTACTACAAGATCCTTTCAATCTCTTCACACCTTCCGCACCCGTGGCATGGTCGGAAATTTTTATTTTAGCCCATTCTGTTGGATATGTAATGGCATTAGGTTGGTGGTTTGAATTTAAATTTCTTTAAAAATTATGTTGAACAAACTTTCATGTGCTTATTTGGTACTTATGTATCTTGTTTAGTAACATTGTCTAATCAAGTCTTTTACTCTTTGAAGTATGTTTATGTCTTTATCTACTTAAATTATAAGAGTTCTTTATGTATTCTAGATACAAATCTTCAGTAGCTATATATTTTGCAAATGTTGTCTTACAATCTGTGGGTTGCCTTTTCATTTTGCAAAAATGTCTTTGAAAGAACAAAAGTTCAAAAATTGGATGAAATGCATTTGTTCACCATTTATCCTTTACCGGTTGTGTGTTAGGTTTCTTAAAAAAAAAATCTGCCTAATCCAAGGTCACAGATGTTTTTCTCTTGTATTTTCAACTACCAGAGTTTCAGCACCTATATTTACATCTGCAAAATACCACGTGCTAATTTTTGTGTAAGATGCAAGTAAGATCCAAGTTCTCCTGCCACTTTTCCTGTCTGTGGAGGAATATCCACTAACCCAGCACTCTTTGTTGAATGAGCTACATTTACCTCATCAATTATTGACATTTTGTAAGAAAATCAAATGGGGGGATCTATGTCTGGACATGTAAGTATGTTTGTTATCTTTGTTCTTTTTAAAAAATAATCAGCACTCTGAATCCTTCAAATTTTGATGAATTTTAGAACCATGTTACCAATTTCTAGAAGTAAAAGCCAATGGTATTTTGAAAGTAATTAGATTAACTTACATTCAATAAAATTATTAACAGTTTAGTTATTTTTTTAACCTTCTTTATTCTGTTTTTCATTTGACCACCTTACCTACTTTCATGCCTCTCTTCTTGTGTGTATTCATTTAAATTAGTCAAATATTTATAAATTTATACTCTGTTCTACTTTATACTCTCTAAGTTCATTCAATATACTTTTTTGTTTCAGTGGTAATTATACTATAAATTGAAAAAATAGATAAATTAATTCATTGTAATTAATAAATTAATATTCATAGAATCATATGAGGTTTGTGGCTACAGTGTTGAACACAAGGTTTTCATGATGCTTGAACTTTAGTTTTGGCCTATTCTCTTCTGTATTTGGTGTTACTTATTTGTATTATTATATTTTATATGTACTATATATTATTACACATTGTAATTATTTATGTATTTGTACAAATTATGCATTATTATATTATTGTATACTTGTAATTTAATGTGGAATTCTTTTTATGGTCATAAGACTTTAAGAATTTTATAGTGTTCAGATTGTAGTAAGAGCACAAACCTTGGTGAAATAAATTTAATATCACAGAATTAAGTGGAAATACATCCTTTGATCAAGGACTGGAAAAATTAATATTTCTAGGATGTTCGTGCTACCCAAGGCATCCATAAATTCAACACAATCACTATCAGGACCCAAAGATAGTAGTCACAGAAATAGAAAAAAATCCTAAAATTTGTATAAAAGCACAAAAGACTCTAAATATCTAAAGCAATCGTTAGTAAAAAGAAGAAAATCTAGAGCTTTAAACCGAGCACTCTGGGAGGCTGAGCCAGGAAGATCACAAACTCAAGTCCAGCCTGTAATTTAGAGACTTAACAAAACTGTTTAAAAAGGGGAGTGGGAAAGGGAAGGAAGGAAGGAAGGAAGGGAGTAAGGAAGGAAGGAAGGTAGGAAGAAAGAAAGGAAGGAAGGAAGGAAGGAAGGAAGGAAGGAAGGAAGGAAGGAAGGAACTGGAGACAGCACAGAACGTGGACTGTCCTGTACTTCCTTGGAGAAGTGAAGGACTGAAGCAGGATGTGGTGTGTACTTACGGTGCAATATTATTTGCTCATGTAAAAAGTGGCAAATCTATGAATTGCTTTAAGATGCACAGATTCAGAGAACATCATGTCAGACTCAGAATGACAACTACTCAGTGTTCTTACTTCTCTGTGGGATCTAAAATGAATGGAAAATATATAGCTCAGAAGTACAAGGCAGCATGTGATTTAGCAGGGTCTTCTTTTGCGTGTGAGGGGGAGGGAAGAATGGGGCGATTTCGGTCAAAGGACATAAAGTTTTAGCAAAGAATAAGTGACAGAAATATGCAGTATGGTGGCTCTAGTTAATAAAAATATACTCTGTATTTTAAATTGTTAAGAGTAGATTTTAAATATTTTTACTACAAACGTGAAAGAGCATGAGTTTGTGGTTGTGCTGATTAGTTTGATTTAATCATTACATAGTGTATTTACAAAGGGCATGCACTTCCTAAATAAATACATTAGGAAATATTTTCTAATACAATTAAATTCATTAAAATGTTCAATTTCAGTATCTTGAGTTATCATCTATCATGAAGGATATATTCTAATCAAAGCCTATTTTTCAGTGCTTAGTATTACTGTAAATTTCCAGTGACTTTTTAGTAAACAAATAGGAGAAAGTAAATCTCCACTTCCTAGCTTTCTGTGACTTTTGTCTGACAGTCAATCATCAAGCCCAGAAAACTTCTAGAATTATTTTCAAACACTTTAATTGCATCTACAGCTTCTGCTTTTTTCTGGAAATGCTCTATCAGTTAGAAATTAAGGGCAGTGAGAATAAGTTTATGTCACGTCTCATCCCCTTCAGGGGCTGATATTAAAAGTCTCTTAACTCTTAATACTTAGCACTGAAATCTGCATATGACACAGATTTATTAGCGGAAAAGATTTTCTAAAGGAATAAATTGTCTTAACTCTTCTCCTCTATTTCTTGCCTTTTCTCTAAAATTATTTGTTCAGTTATATTTCTACCACTTCTTTGAAGTATAAGCTGCTTGAAATTGAAGACAGTCTGACTTTGTGTATGTAGAACCAAGAACCATTTCAGAAACTGGACACATTGTGCAGCAGAAGGAAGTAGAATGTGCTTGGAAGATCTACATATTTCTAAGGGGTGTCTCGTGTCTTCTCTTAATAATTTGAAACCAAGACTGACTCATCAAATTCTGCTCATTTAGCAATATATTAGGATCCACAATTATAACTCAATATTTAAGAAGCATCCATAAGAACTCTATGGATAAATGGAGGAAATCAAAGTGTAAATAATGTTGAAGTGTGAGGGCCAATCTCTCCTATGAGGGAACATTTTTGTGGCAGGCCAGCAGTGTCATGGTGATACGTTGTACTTGGAATTCTTTGAACTGTTTAGAAATTAATACTTAATCACATCAAATAAATCATTGAATATTTTAGTGATCCAAGCTCAGTTGATGGTATAGTCTGCATATTTGCATATATTCATTGTTTTTGTTGACACCTAGTCACCAATGTGGTGGTAACAGGAGGTGGAATGATTACCAGGTGGTTTATGTTCTTGCAAAAGAATTCCCAGAGTGTAGGTGCGGAGAGAGGCGACCACATCCACAGGCGTCATCAGACACCAGATGTCCTGGTGTCGTGATCTTGGACTTTCAACTTCCAAAGCCATGGGACTGTATTTATCAACCAAGTTTGCTGTATTTTATTGCAACAGCTTGGATAGCTATGAAAATGGCTAATACGAAGTGGTCCTAAAATTAAATATTAAACTGTGCTCTTTCCTGACTTTCACTGGGAACCAAACATATCTTTTAGGAAAATACTGTATTTATTCGGAAGTTGACCTTTATCATCCCAGATGTTATTCACTGTGGAGAGTTTGGAGGTCAACAGATTATGTCTCTTCCTCTTCTAAGCCTAGGGTCAATGGAGGTAATTATGCAAGAATTAAAAAAATACAGTAAGAGAAATGTAAGCAGTATATTGAATGAGACAGATTCAGGAGAGAGTAGGCAGAACATATGAATGCTCACTGACCATTTTGCTCACGACACATACCTGATCAGTTTCTTTTGGTTTTATTTCACTTATTTGTCCGAGAATAAGAAGCCATGAGTTTTGAATGCCCTACGATTCCCCCACGCTGTTCATGGCTCATCATTTATGCTTGGTGTGGCACCTCCGTTCTGCATTTCTCAAAGCTTACGAGACAGTAGATGATTCAGAAATGCCAGTGATTGTAATAAAAGGAGCAGAAGCTTGTGCGTGTGGACCATGGAAAAAGACTTGCAGACAGAGTAAGTGCCTTAAGAAAAGAAATGAAAAGACTTCCTTTCAAGGATGTTTTTGTTCTTTTATGTAGACACTCACAAATTCTTCAACGTCCTTGGTTACAGAAGAGGCCACATGACTTTATTATAAACATTATTAACTACTTCAGCAGTGAATGAAAATGTGTCTTGGCTGGCTTAGCTTTTGGTTTAAAAAAAGTGTAGGCTTCACTTCATTTGTACATGAAGAAAGCAGAAGAAATGTTATAAATTATGAAACAATGGAATTATAGTATATTTATTAGAAATAAAAATGCATTTTCTTTATAAAATACACATTAGCTACTCTACTCTTTCCATCATAAACTTTGTATGTTGATATAAACTTAGTTTTTAAATACTTGCAAATATTTCTTAAGAGCTTCACTTTTTTCAGACTTGTGGTTTTCATTACAATCTCTAGAAAACTACGAAAGACTAAGAAATTACAATATAAAGAGAGGAGTGGGAGAGAGAGAGAAGAAGGAAGGAGAGAGAACACAGGGAGAGAGATGAGGGGAAAGAAAAGATAGGAAAGAGAGGAGTGGGAGAGGGAGAAAGAAAGAAGAGAGAGAAGGAGAGAAAGATGAGTAAAGGAGAGAGGGAAGAGGGAGAGGGGGAGAGAGATGGAGAGAGAGAGAAACTGAAAACTATCAAATTTCCTTTGATCTGTCAGACAGTTGAGGTCACAAGGCAAATGACCTTCCCACAATCTGAATAACGATTAATACCAAGTGAAACTGACATTAATTTATTTGGAATAGAAGCTGCTAGAATTCGATAGCTACTAGGAATAGTTGCTGAAAACTCATTGTGAAGTAACTTGATAATTAAAACCAATTGAAGCCTAGTTTCAAGATAATATCCAGACTTTTATAGTTTTATCTCCAGGAATTCAAACCGTTTTTTTAAGGTGAATATTGAAAAATGTATTTCTTTCTGTTTCAGCCTGAATGAACAAAAACATTAACCACTTTGGAAAAAAGTATAGAGGAAAGTAATTACAGTGAAATAAACCTATGTTGTCCTCCTAGATTGCTTTTCAAGAGAAAGACATTTACCACAGTCTGTGGAATGTGAGGAATGGAACATTGGCCATCGCTGGCACCCTCTAGCTTTCTTGTCCTCCAAAAATGGTAAAAATTCTAAGAGACATCACAGATGAGCCCAGGGGAGGGGCATATCCTAGAGGAAAACCTGAGATTTCATCATAATGTGGTAGAATGCTTTCTTCTCTGATGGTTTGCTAGAAAATTAGTAGTGCTGCAGTAGGATACCAGTGAATTACAACCAAGACAGCTATATACACACACTGTGTTCAACAAAGCATCCCTGGGAAACCACAGAAAAATAAGATAAAACAGAGAAAACTTGACAAATCAGAAGCCTCTGGCATCTCTATCTATAGAATAGTTAAATTCTTGACCGAGCTAACATAAATTTCACACTAAAAACATAATTATGTCAGTTTGTGTTACCCAGTTCTTCCTGACCTGCTGTTAACAAAAAAATCACAATATACTAAAAAAAGAAAAACACATGAAAAAATAAAATCATGTCTAAAGAGGGAAAGCAAGCATCAGAACCAAACAAAAATATGATATTAATTTGCAAATTGTCACATAGACATATTTAAATAATTATGATTAGTATATTAGAAACTGCAATGAAGAATTAGACAACACAAAAATGATAGACAACAGAGAGAGACAGAGAATCTAAGAATGAAACTGAGCTTCTAGAAATGGAAAACAGTGTAACAGAAATAAAAAATAACTTTGTTCTCCTCAACAGTGAAAGGACATCACAAAGGAAATAACCCATAAGAATGGAAGTGTGTCAATACAAACTTTCCAAATGGAAATACAAAGAAGGTAAAGAATAATAATATTCAGTAACTGTGGGAAGACTACAAAAACATAACACCCACATAATGAGAATACTAGAGGAAGTGAGAAATAAGTAGTGTAAATAACTGATTTAATAGTGGTTAACAATTTTCCAGAATTATTAAGATACTAACCAGAGAATACCAGGCAGAAAAATTACAAAAATCCTACTCCTATACATTTCATAGTCACACTGCAGTAAACTAAAGAAAAAGAGAAAATCTTGTAAAAGTCCAGGGAAGGAAAACCACATTTACTACAGAAAAATAAAAAGGAGAATTACATAAAATTTTCCTTCAGAAGCCCCACAAACAATAGAGTTCAGTGAAATCTTTTATATAAGAGAAAATCACCAGAGACATAGACATTTATAGTCAATATAATTACCCTTTAAAAATTAAAAATAATGTTTTTTTCCAGAAAAGAAGTTGAGATAATTTGTTATCAATCTTGTAGAAAAATCAAATAAGATCTGTGGAACATTATTCCATGCTCTTTTATAGAAAGACTCATATAATTAAACTATTAGTTATTCCCACTTTTGTCTATAGAGTTGACTCAATTTCTATAAAAATCAAGCAATTCATCTTCATGAATATTGAGAAGCTGATTCTAACATTTGTATGGAAAAGTGAGAGAGAATAGTCAAGAAAAGATTGAGCAAGAAAAAAGTTGGTGTGATGACCTTACCCAATTGGAGGATTTTCTGTGACAGCACAGTGTCAGGATGGTGTAATGCTGGCGAAGAAATAAACTAGTAGATAAATGAACTAGACAGAGAGCCCAGAAATAGATCCGTGAACGCATAAGTAAGTGACCTTTGACAAAGGAGTAGAGGTAGAGAAGCGCTAAGCTTTCCAACAAACGTGTGGGACAACCTTAAGTGTATCCAAAGTATAAATCTTGGTTCATACTTTTTACAAAAGATAAGGAATCATAGAGCTGAGGTTAACTGAAAAGAATAGGGAAAAATTTAAGCAACTTTGGCATACGCAATGCATTTTGATTCTAAACCAAAAACATGATTTATGAAAGAAGAAACATTTCCTGACTCTATTAAAATTAGAATTTTCATTTTGTAAAAGGCACTTAGAAAGAGGAAAAGAAAGCTGAAGACTGTGTGGTTCTGAAACATGCACAGAATACTTAAACCCCAGTAATCAGGAAAAAGTGATGAAAACTGGACACAAAATGTGAACAGACATCTTAGGAAAGCAGGGATGTAAACAGCAAGCTTATTAAAACATGCCCCGAATTATTTGTCACCAGGGAATTGAAAATTAGGACAATAAAATAATAATTTATACACATACTAACATGGTTAAAATCCAAAAACAGTGGCCGGGGATTTAGCTCAGCGGCGTAAGTGCCTGGTTGGCAAACGTGAGGTCGTGAGTTTGATCCCCAGCATCAATAAGTCAATAAATAAATAAATAAATAGATAGATAAAAATCCAAAAACTAAATTGGATGTGTTATGCTGGCTGGAATACCATTCAATGGCACTTGCATGCTTGTAGTTTCAGGAAATGAAATTTAAAAACTCCAGGTTTTACAGTAATTTAAACCCTTTAGCTTTTCTGACTGCGTTTCCACCACAGACTGGGGTAGCCAGGTCCCAGAGCACTCTGAGGGTTAGGCATTTACACGTGCATACAGTGTCTCACGCGGATGTTCTGTTTAGGTCCAGTGAACGTAATTATCAAGCATTTGTTTCTCTGTTCTGATATTCTGAGTCCTAATGTAATCTAATAATGCAGTCGGTTATTTCCCTGGATATAGCTTTCTTCCCCAAGACAGACACTCTCAGTACCTTGCATTTTTGTCATCTTTAATTCCTGCACACTACTAAAGCTATACATCTCTTTGAAACAAAAGAAAGAAATAGAGAAAACATATGAAGCAACTCATTTGTATGCGTTAAATAATTGGTCTACTTTAAAAAAATGTATGCAAAACTCACTCCACAAGTTGCTTCATTTTTCCTCTCATTTATAACTACAGGAAAATACAAAGATAATTTTCATATTAGACTTTTTAATACAATGAATATTTGTTAATAGAAGTTATAGGGTTTATGCTTAAATAATATTAAATGTAAAAATTGATATTCAAGCACATTTTCATGGTGAATTTGCACAATTAGCTCATTTAAAATATATACTAATGATGGAACATGGCAGCATATGCTCATAATTTTGGCACTCTGAGAGGCTGAGGGAGGAAGATCTCAAGTCGAGTGCCACTTGGTTAATTGAGTGACTTACCAACATGCTGTTCAAAATAAACAAAAAATGGCTGGGGACATAACTCCATTGGAAGATCCTGAGTTTAATCCACAATATCACATAAACAAACATAAAAACCAAATCAGCCTAAATAAACAAATACAGACACTGATATTAACTATTTCTAAGCACTTGAAACACTTCAAGATGGAGAACTTATGTCTGCTGTCCAGGCTTGTAATCCAGATAGTGATACAGAAAAAGGTAATAAAACATATTGTAATATTTTATAATGTACTATACAATTTTTAAGGAGTAAAGACAAAGCAGACATTATGAGATTAGAAAATGCATAATAACAGTCCCAATAATTTTGGCAGTGAAAAATTTTATATGAATTGAGCAGAACTACTGTACTGCTCCAGATGTTAATCACTATGTATTAGCCAGTTATCTGAGTTCAGTCTTCTTTTTAGCTCTTGCCTAAGGAAGTGAAATCACAGATTCTTTTTTTTTCAGGTGTCAGAAGGAAGTTAGCACATGCATTAAATTTCTAATCCATGAGTTTGTTTTCTCAATTTCTAAAAATACCAAGCATCAAGTCCATATTTTTATAGATATCAGAAACTATCTTCGGACAGCTATACTTTTTATCCTGCCTCCCTCAAATTCACTGTAAGGTCTAAATTATCAGACACTTTTATTTCTCAGCAATTCAGTGAAAGGAAAGAGAATAAGTGGGATTTCATGATAGCCATTTGCAGTGGTTAATAGTGGTTGTCAACTTGATTGACTTAAGGAAATCAGTAAAGCCCACTTCTGGGTGAGTTTAGATTTTCTCAGGAACTATGCTATAGTGGGAGTTCCAACTTTAGCAGTTATAAAACCATAATTTGATGGCATTATGAAAGACAGTGGCACCTGAGTCTGGGTCTTCTGAGAGGGACTGGATCATGGTACTGTATTCTTGGTGTTACATGTGGCCCTGGCTCCTCCTCTCTTCCTCTTTCACTTTCTGTGCTTGTAGCTGCCAGATTTGCCTGTTCCTACTGATTTTCCATGTTTCTGCCTTGCCAGGGGCCTAAAACCATTGGAACCAGCTGTCTGCTGACTGAGTCCACTGAAACCATGAGCCATACAGAAACGGCATTTTGTCACCATGAAGGAATCTTGACTAACAGCAATTTTTTTTTCATTATAAGGCAATTAATTTATGTAGAGAAAACTATTGAAAATTATTTTGACTCAATATTTTTTCATATTCTTTCATATATACTGACAATTCTTGAGTTGTGAGATGATACATAAATGCTATTTCCACAGAAAATGAGTGTCAGATATGAGAGTTCATTGCTGTACATTTCCCTGAGAGGACCGCCTTCACTGTGTCTCACAAGTTTCATTGTTATGTCAATATTATCATTTAATTTGAGATCCTCTTTAATTTTATCTTTAATTTTCTTTGTGACCTATTAGTTGTTCAGAAGTGTGTTGTTTAATTTACATGTGTATAAGTAGTTTTTGTGATTTCTTTTGTTGTTGATTTCCAGTTTCACTGAGTAATGGTCAGATTGTATGGATGGGATGATTTCAGTTCTTCCACATTTACTTACACTTGTTTTGTGGGCTAATATGTTGTCTGCTTCGGAGAAAGTCCCATGTGCAGCTGAGAGGAACGTGTATTCTTATCCTTTGGAATGGAACACTCTGTAGACATTCATTAAGTCCATTTGTTCACAGGCTTGGTTTAATTCTTATATTTATTTGTTAATTTTTTGTCCAGTTGATGTATCTAATGCCGCCTCCTCCACAATTGTGTTAGTGCTTATTTTATTTCATGTCTGTTTATATTTGTTTTATATATTTGGGTGCACCAGTGTTTGGTACATATATTTATAATTGTGCTCTCTTCTTCTCGGAGTTTCTCTTTAATATGTAGTGACTTTCATTGTGTCTTTTGATCAGTTTTGGTTCAAAGCTCACATTGTCTGCATATAGAATAACTACCCCCTTTTTTCCCTCGGTTTCTGAGGCATGCAACAATGTTTCTCACCCTTTGGATTTTAGTCTATGAATTTCTTTTTGGGATAAATGTGTTTCCTGAATGAAGCATTTTGTTGGATCTTGTTTCTTGATCCATTCTGCCAGTCGGTTTCTTTTGATTGGTGATGTGAGACCATTTACATTGATGGTTACAACCAAGCAATACTTCACTTTAGGGCACTCCTTAGAAATAGGAAGAAGGCAGATGAAGTGATATGGGAAAGAAAGATTGATGTGAAAAAATAACTTGAAGATCTCTACCATGTACTAAGGCTTATATTAGGGGTGGATTCCTTTCAATCTATACTTTAATATTTACTTCTACACAGTAATACTGATTTATTCACATATTTACCAAGAAGGGATCATTTTATTCATGTTAAGAGCTTGGTATAGTTTTATTATCTTATCTCACAAACCTTCATTTCTGAATCATTTCAAAGCTCTTCTCCTTCAAAATTATTGAAAACAGCTTGTTCTTATCTTGTTTCTAAGTAGGCACCTGATGTATGCAAACCATATTTGGACCTAATTCTGTTCCTATTACTCTCAGTTGCCAGCTTTGATATAGTTATAGTACCAATGTCTTTAATTTATTTTATGTCCAGGGCAAATGTAATAAATCTCATCTACATTTAATTTTCACAAGTAATCTATATCTATATCTATATCTATATCTATATCTATTTCTCACTATTAGTATCTTTAATTTTATTTTAAAATGAGGCAATTAAGGCTCAGAGAGGCCCAAGCACTCACTCAAGTTCTTAAAGTTGATGAAGTTGCAGTGTCAAAACTAGTTTTTTGAATCCCAACAAATACAATACCATGTAGTCTACTTTTTTAAAATTTTTATTAGCATATATTTGCATATGTGGTGATTACATATCATGATAATTTTCTCTTCTCTTTTTTGATAACAGTTCTGAACCTCTCAAGAATAATAGTACTGCAATCACATAATAATAAAATTTTTGTAAAATAGTATAGTCTTCATTTTCCCTTGTGTTGGCATTCTTAAAATTATGCAGATATACTCCTTTCAGGTTTCAAAAAGAGATTGCTGGTTAATTTTAATTTGAATTTTCCATTCAAATTGCAGAAATATTCACTGCTGGTTGGTCTTTCAACAATACTTGTAATTGTTCATCTAGTACCTTAACAAGCTTTCATGGTGCTTTGATTGTAGCTGAAAATTCATTAGAATATATCTTAGTTACTTTTCTCCCCTTTCTAAGACAAAATACCTGATACTCAAAATTAAAGCAGGGAAACGTTTATTTAGCTCACAAGTTGTAGAAATTCCAGTCCATAACTGGCCACTTCTGAGGCAGGGTGGCACGGCAGTGGGGCAACATAGAAGGGACCAGTGCATGGCAAGCAGGAAAGAAGCAAGCAAGCAAGGTAGAGGAGAAGCATCTTTCTTTCCCTTATATTTTAGCCAGAGTATTGGGATTATGCCAGTGCCAAGCCAAACAATGGACTGATTTAGCAATCATCTACCTTAATTCTAGCACTCTTAATCCTAGGATTGCTCTATGAATCAGTCGCACACTCTAGATTCACCCACTTCTGAAAAAGCCCCATCTTTGACTGCATGACACTTTGGGGGAACATCTGGACAGCAGCCGTAATGGAATAGTTTTGAAGAAACCCTTTTGTGTTTAGGTTCTTAGCACTTGGACTTCTGATCAGAGTTGCCTTTTTTGATGATCTGCTAATACAGATGTTAGTCACCGCCTTTATCCAAGCATTGCTCTATTTCATTCTAAGCAACTTTGCTTCATGTTGTTCAGATCAGTAGCAGTTAGTCTTATCGCCTGATTTATCTTTCAAGACTTTTAAGTGTTCCGATTGCCTGTAATAAGACCTCTGAAGATAATAAAGATAAGCCATGCTCCAAAGAGAACATTCCTTCAATTGCTTTGATTTATCCCTTAATAGCATACAAAGGATGCACAGAAACTTAGATTTTTCCAACAGGCAAGTATACTGTGGCTCTTAATCTTCCTGAGCTGAGCAGCTCAATACCCTGTTTTTCAGAGTGTATATGGCCACTAGAGACTCTCCTGCCCCTGACTTTGTAAGCCTATGTGATAAATCCCCTTGTATAGTTACACACATATTTACTACTGATTATGTTGACTAAAGAATCCCAATGACACATACATATTGAAAAATCAAGGTGGGCAACTTATAGTTTGCGTATCTCAAAACAATCTTAATGGTCATTTAGTCAAGCATTGTTTAATCAGCTTGTGTTATGGTCTGCCCTTCCTGTGTAACTGTTAAGTGTTTTTCTGTTTCTATTTTTAATTGACAATTGAAAATTATTTGAATTTTTAGCATCTTTGCAATTGAACAAACCAGTAAAAATGTATTTCAAGATTTCTTCCGGTTTCTAACAGTGTCCTCTTCTCACTTAGTTTATATGCTCCAACTCCTCAAAAGTATTTCCTACAATATCCTCACTGTTTTGGGATAACTCCCACTGATTATTCAAATTTCTCAGTTAGAACATGAATTTACATTCTCCATATACTGTTTTCTTATTTAATACCATAGTGCTTCTCATTTTAATGTATGCAGTATTTTACTCATTTTTATGTGTATTGCTTCTCATTCAACATGTTTTATATTGGCAAGAATCTTGTTCTTCCTATAGATTTTAATCTCAAATATCTAAAATAGTGATTTTCAGAAATCTGTGTCCATTTAATATTTGATGGCCAAATCAATGGAGCAGTGTCACATTTTTCTCCTTTTATACCCTAGACATTTAAGACCATAGTTATAATATATTAGCTCTTTTTTCTATATTTGCCTTCTTCTCCAAAATCTTTAGGTCTTTAAAGTTAAAATATTAAGTTTGGTGTTAGTAAAGTAAGTACCACATTGAGTCCAAGGTAGAAAAAGATAAGAGAAAGATTCGATGAACACTTTCCGGAGGATGAAAGCATTCCAGATATACCAAATAGCAAGAATAAAAGTGGAGAAGTGAAAATGGGCATGGCATTCATGGGAGCAGATATAAGCTGGGATTGGAGGCAAAATGTTGGCCAAAGCAGAGAAAATACCAGGAGAGAGGGAAGAATCAGCACTGAGCCAGTTGTGAGGTCCAAGCTCAATATTATGATCTTAGAGCAAAGAGAGAGAAGCATAGAGGGTCTTAGCCAGGGATATAAATGACAAAAGACAGGTTTTAAAAACAAAGACATGAAGGTCTTGCTATGATTTGCTATGTTTAATCTGGCAGGAATGGAACATGCAAACAACAGTTTCAGTAACTATTTTGTGCTAGACTCTGTCCTGCGTGCTTTACATGTTCAATGCAACTAAAAATTAATAATGCAACAACATGATTGTCTTTTTATGGAATCACTGAATAATTTTTCTGTGATGGTAAATTATATTAACCTCCCACTTTTATCAGGACATCTTTTACAACATTTGTAAATAAGGTATTTTGAGTTGTCCATTATATATAAGATTTGATGAAATTAATCCAACTATACTGATAACTACATTGAATTACATCCATATTTTCTTTATATCAAGCATATTACTTGCTGAGTTGTTCATATCTGAAAACATGTTCTTGTCTATTCTCTTCGTAAATCAAGTTCCTGTCATTTCATATATAATGTATCCATGTATGTATATAAATACAGTGAAGGGATATGTCTATTTAGCATGTTTAAACATTAAGACTATCCTCATAAGTGAAATAAATCAGACTCACAATTGTAAATATCATCTTGTCTCTCTAGTATAAAAAATAATAATAAATAGCTGAAAGAGTATAAGATCCAAAATGTATAATAGATATTGAGATAGCCAAAGAAAAGGTAAGTGCTCTAAAGGATATAACTGTATGCATGTTTAAGTGTATACGTTAGATAACCACGCTACAAAGTTTTTGTTAGTTCATCAAACAGAATGTTATTATTTGATTGTGCACTTTTTATGCTTTGATTTTGTGACTTGAGTAACTACTTCTAAGATAACAATATGTAATTTATCAACTTGTGGTTTCTTACTGTCTTTCTGAAATTCTGTATTATTTGTACCCTTTTTTCTGTTTTTCTTGTTTTCTGTAATTAAAAAAATTGTGAGCAGTATAATTTTAAAAGATTTAAATCATCAGATTTTTAAAAATTTTTTAATGTAAGTCTATATATCCATTTCAGACAATAAATAATAGATTGTGTAACGGTACTCTCTGAGCAAGGGTAATTTCATGACAGCAATAGAAGAAAGGTTTACAGTGTATCAATAGATCATCCACGTGTTCCAATTTTTATCTATGTACTTTTAAGATATTTGGTAGGAATTCATTATCCTATCACTTGAACCTGCCATCACAATTTTTCAGCTGTTTTTAGGAATGTTAATATAAGTTTGGACTCTGTTAGGATTTTTATTTGAGATTTTTTTCTCTTCGCCCTCTCAGAACTTCATAGGGGATGTGAGCTAGATATCAAGAAAATGCCCTTGATAGTAGGAGCTTTAAACACTGGGCTGTCATTACAAGGGGTGGTTTGAGGACTTTAAAACTGAGATGAATCATCATCTTAGTAACGAGGCATAAAAGTAGCATTAGAAATGTCACTCCAGATCATACCGGAGGCTCTTCTAGCTGCCACTTTTTCTCAAACATGATATCTAAATTGTAGTTTCTTTCCCCAGTATTTGCTTAAAAGAATATAAAACAAGTATTTTAGTAAAAATTTCATATATTCCCGAATATTTAATCCATCTACATCTTTTCAACGTTTTCCCCATTAAACCTGTTTTAACAGCATTGGAGCCATTGAGGCTGAACACGGTCAGGGCTGTGGTGTGGCCCGGGTGTGGCTGAACTGAGAATGAGGAGACACCTCAGGGGGCAGGATAGGCCACAGCAGAGCCCACCTGGAGACTTTCTGCGTAGTTTTCCTTAATTAGCATCATCTGTTGCTCTGAGGGGTCCTTGAACCCTGCCGAAGATCCCACTCAGGTTTCCTCCATTGTCCACTCAACTCCTTGCTTGTTCTGATTAAATACAGACTGCCTAGGGTCAGTTGTCTGACCAGCTAGCAGAGTTTTGAACTCTGCAGAGGATTTTAGTCCTTCTGGAGCCCTAAAGACCATGCCGCTGGTCTCATTCCTTTAGCCTTCACTGTGCACCTGTTTGGAGGTGGGTGCTCTAGAGACAGAGGCCAACATAAGAGCAATTTTCTTTTTACTACCTGCATCATCCAGGATTTATGGTAAGGTCTATAATTAAGGAATTAGTGCATTTATTGATATATATGATCAAAATCATTTAAAAGATTAGCAGAATTACAAGACCTTAGACACTGACTTTCACAGTATATGCATTCAATATAAATGGTATATTTTGTTCTGATGTTTGTATTTATAGAAACACAACATTCAAATGTAAGAGATTTCAATCCAGTATGAAAAGATTTAATCTCGATTTTAATTTTAAAAATTTTAATCTTCAAAATTCAAAATTCTCTCTTTCCTTTTCCTCAAATTTTTCTTCTTATACTGCAGTGTTTATTGAGTCTCCTGAATTGCGTGAGTTTTATATCAAGGTCAGTTCTTCGCTCAGCAGTCTGAGACTTGTGCAGTTTCCCTTCCTTCCTCTCTTTCTCCATTCTTTCCTTCCACACTTTCTTGCACTTTTGTTTTCTTTGCTCTTTCTTTCCTTTGACTACTGGGATAAAATACCAGCTACTGCTACAAAAAGGAGGAGAATTTTTCAGTTTCTGAGGTTTCGGCCTAGGTTTAAATGGCTTAAAGTAAGAAATCATGGCATAAGAAGCAGGGCAGAGAAATGCTGCCCAGATTAAGGTTTCTGGGAAGCAGAGTGGGTGAGAAGGAGCTAGAGAGGAAGGGGTCAGTTCTTCAGGTCATATCCTTCTGCCCCACTTCAAGTAAACCACACCTTCATTTAGCTAGGAAATTACCAGGGGATTAACTTGCTCAGGACTCTGTTCCACTGTGCAATAGTCTTTTAAGCCAGTCCAGCTGACATCAGGATTAGCAAGGACATCTGGTAGGTAACAGTTATTTACAATTCGGTGAACTAATCAATTACTTAATGTATTTATGATTTATTTTAGTAAAAGAGACTAGTCACCTTCATAAATAACATAATAAAAGGAAGGATTGGGGAATGGAGTAATAGAGGTCCATGTAAGCTGCAGTGGAAATGATCTCTGTGAGTTTTTTGTAGAGTTGACAAGAAATCAACACATTTCCCAGATACTGGATTATTTTAATCATGTATTTGTTATGGATATCAATACTTCTAACTCTAAGGGTTTTTTTTTCATTTACTATATGATTCTCTTTCTTCATATTTCCTGCATTCTCTTTAATTCCTAACCTCTTCTTTGTTCATAAGTGTATGTTGAGCTCTCTTACATTAAAATAAACATTTTCTCTTGATTTTTATTTGCTGTTAGTCTCGAATCATTTTTATCATGAGTTCATCAGCTTTTCTGATTATTTTCTGATTGCTCTTCAGATCAAGTCTTCCTCTTTGTACACCACAAGTGACCATGTCAATTGGGTTCCAAGTCTGCAAGTGTTCCTTTGATTTGGCTAAAAGGAAATATGACATAAAGCAGGAAAGAAAATAGTGACTTGAGTGGCAGGTAGGCTAGCATGTTCCTATGACTATACACTCACTGGTCCTACTTACACAGTTATAAATTTTTTCTGCATAAAGAAATTATTCAAAACCCTGGTGGGACCCTACATTGCACATTTTATTAGGATGCACTCATTCCTTATCTCTTTGAAAATGACATACACTTCTTTTACTTTTTAGGGAAGTGATTCATTGCTACTTGCCAATCAGGACAGATAGATTTTCTGGTAAAACTATCACAGGTTGAAACTATCTTGTCAACACTGCCCACAGCTGGCCCACTGCCCGTCCTCTGTCAGCACCCTGGGAGACTGTGGAATATCCGTCACTGTCCCTGCTGTTCCGAGGCTGACTGGAACTTGCTAACCAGCCATCCAGCCTCACAGCAGAGCACTGCACTGTGTGTTGCTGCATTGGGCAGGTATTAAACCTCCAAAATCCTCTTGTGGTTTCTGCTGAGTATCTATGGCCTTCGTACTATCATAAACTAAAAAAATCCTAAATTGAGCTCATATCTGAAGGGCTATCTGTTTTTTTCTGACAAGATCCTTCTTAGAAATTAACATTAGCTATACTATAGATTACCAACTGATACCAGTGGAGGAATTAGTAAATTTATTTAAATACATACCATTCATTCTCATTAACTAAGAGATAATTTTTACCTAGAGCCCTGACAAGCTTTAAACTTACAGGTCAATTTCCTCAGTATTTAAAAATATAAAGCAGTGAAATATCATAGATAACATGACATAAGTGAGTTGCATTAGACTTAATCTGTTGAATTCTGTTTAATTCTATTGAATTTTCTTATTTAAACAATGTAAAAAAAACTTATGAAAATTAATAGAGTAATACATTAAATCCATTAGTGTTATTATATAATTTGATGTTAGATTAAAAAGGTAATTTAAAAATATTTAGTAGCATTAAACCTCATTGATATTTTGGGGTATTTCTCATATGTAGTTTGCAATACGAGTAATACAGAAGTGAACCTTGAATATTGATCTGACTCTGTTTTTGCTGCATATATGTGGTACACACAGAACTTTGGCAGGGAGGGAATCTAAATAAAGATGAAATCTTTAGTAAAAGAAGATTAAAGTCTTTCTTTCTGGTACCATGTAGGTCAGAGTAGAAGGCTAATTGATCACCTGGATTCCCCCTAGATGGAAGGATGGGTCACTAGTGCTCTCCGAGGCCCCCCGGGGTCCTCCTGGTCCAGGTATTCTTCTGCTCATTTGTATTTCTAGTTTTTATCTGCACTGAATATACATGTAAAATTAAATATAACCCCCAAGTTAAGACTTTTCTGTGATAGTAACATTATTCAAAATATTCACAGCTAGATCTGACCTGCTTCTTCCTGTGCAGATCTGAGTCTAATTTTTTTGATTTTTAGGAAACTGTTGAACATACATTTTAGTCAATTTAGAACACAGTATTGAGCATGTATTATGTACCCTAAGTACCCTGGTAGGCCTGGAGCAAAGATGAGGAGATACAGACCTAAATTCGAGGAGCCCCAGAGATACCACAGACTGTAACACATGACAAGGGAGATGCAAACAACACACCCTTCTCTAAAGATGTCACAAAGTACAGAAGAATCCATTATAATGTTTTTTTTTTTGTTTTTTTGTTTTTTTTTTACTTTTCAAGATATATGGAAGGTACCACTAAGATAGAAATGTTGGTCTGAATATTTAACGGTTAAAATATTAACATGTAAAGTGAATGAAACAGTGTAAAAATGTGAAGATTTTTAATTTGGAGAAGAATTTTCAGGTGATTTTAGATTTTAATATCCTTCAAAAATGTGTCTATTATGCCAAAAAAGACCCTGCATTATATAACCCACTGTTTACATATTTTTGATTTGTACCGGTGACTTGGTAAGATACTGTCATGGCTTATGTCGGTGGCTCCTAGGCCTCATGTATTTACATTGTGCGTTTGTGATTCATTCATTGTCTAGAGCTTGGATTGGTGGTGTCAGTGCTACACCCTCCCAGGGGGTGGAGCCAGGATGTGATGTAATGGCAGGAAGAAGGGATGTCTCTCTCTTTTGCTGGTTCCCACCTGTGGTTTGCAGCCACCATGAACATCGGCCCTACCATGCCACCCTGCCTTGGAGCCAACTGAGTATGGACTGAAACCTCCAAAAACTGTAAGAAGTAAACCTTTCCTTTCCCAACTTTGGGCATCAGGTATTTTGTCTCGGCAAATAGTGAAAACTAACTAAGACAGAATTTGGTACCAGAAGTGGGATCATTGCTGTGACTATACCTGACCATGTTTTTTGAAAGGCTTTGGAAATGGCTTGTGGGCAGAGTTTGGAAAGGTTCAGACATGTCACCTGAATGCACGGAGCTGAACAACTTAGGTTGTTCTGTAGAGGAGATTCTGCTCAGAGCTCAAGAGACCAGAAGGCTAGAAAGCCTGATGGTAAAGACCAGGCTTGAGAGGTTTCTGCTGGGAAGAAGGACTGCATTGGTTGTGGGACTCCCTATAATGTGTGTTATGGCTTGGCAGAAAGCTTGTCTGCATTTTGCTCATGCCCAGAAATGTTGCCTGAGACTGAGATTAAGGGAAATGGACTGATTAATCTGGCAAAGGAAATTTCAAGGCAGTCAAATGTTGCGGCTGTGGCATGGCTATTGTTGGGGGCTTTGAGCCAGATCTATGTTTCAAATCAAGAGCAAAGAGCCCAGGAGGATAATTTAAAACACTGTGAGTTTGGCCAGAAGGAAAACTTCAGTAAAGCTGTGGATTGTAAAGATAAAGCTGAGACTTTGATTGCAGAGAAGAAACAGAGAGATAAGAAAGATGGCCACCGGGCATCCGAGGAAGCAGTGGGTCCCACTCTTTGCAGCCCCAAAACTGCAAAAGTGAAAGAATTTTCTCAGATGAGAAAGGTTCAGAGTACCATGCTCCAGAATGGCACAGGAGGCCACATGAGGTTCCAGAATGGCGGCAGCCACATGAGGTTCCAAAATGGTGGCAACATAGAAAAGCTTTTCTTCTCAATTGGGTTCACAGAGCACAGCGATCTAGGCAATCGACCCCTACAGGTAAGAGAGAGAAAAGGCTGGCTACTGCTCCAGCTGGCAGCAAGCCTTGGCGGCATCCATATGGTGCTGATTTTAGGTGCAAGGAAAATGCACAAATTCTGAGGGTAAGAAGGCCTTCACCTCGATTGCAAAGGGCCTGGGAGGCCAAGCAGTGTGCCCCTGAGAGGGCAATATGTAAAGATGTAAGGGTGAAGCCAAAGGTGCAGTGGAGACCCCAGAAGTTTGGAAAAGCCAAGAATGTGGATCATCCAAGGAAAGCTGCAAAAACTGAGCAAAGCGGGCTTAAGAGAGAAGCTGCAGGAGCTGAAATCCCTGGACGTGCCGTGGGGGTGGAATCACCCAAGCCTTTTGGAGCTTGCAACCAGATTGCTTCAAATGCTGGCCACAGAACTCTAGGACTTAATGTTCGCCCTGCTGGATGTTGGACTTTGTTCCTAATGCTTTATATTCCCCCTGTTTGTAACTTTTGGAATGGTGATGTTTATTTTGTGCCTTTGCATTTCAGAAATGTTTAACCTTGTTTCACTTGTACAGGGGGTTACAGTTAAGAGTTTGCCATAGCTATTGGAGGAGACTTGGGACTTGGACTTCTCAGCAATGCTGAAAATGTTAGGATTTTGGCAACTTTTGGAGATGGACTAAATGTCTTTTGTATAAAGGTTGTACATGAGTCTCTGGGGGCCAGGGGTGGAATGTCATGGTTTATGTCGGTGGCCCACAGCCCTCATGTATTCGTATTTTGCATTTGTGATTGGTTCATTGTCTAGCTCTTGGATTGGTGGTGTCAGTGCTATACCCTCCCAGGGGGTGGAGCCAGGATGTGATGTAATGGCAGGAAGAAGATGTCTCTCTCTCTCTCTCTCTCTCTCTCTCTCTCTCTCTCTCGTAGGTTCCTGCTTGTGGTTTGCAGCCACCATGAACTTCGGCCCTGCCATGCCACCCTGCCTTGGAGCCAACTGAGTATGGACTGAAACCTCCAAAAGCTGTAAGAAATAAACCTTTCCTTTCCCAACTTTGGGCATCAGGTATTTTGTCTCAGCGATGAGTAAAAATTAACAAAGACAGATACAGTACTGCATTTGGAGAAAATAGGAACCATTTTATGAATATTGCTTTTTGGATTAGTTGCAAGGAATTTATTTTGCCCTCAGTATACAAGCTCCAGGGGCATTAGCTCAGTGGCACAAGTGCCTGCCTGGCAAGTGTGAGGTCATGAGTTCGATCCTAGGTTCAAAAAACAACAACAACAACAAAAACAAAGCTCCATATTGAAGTCATTTTGTCTAAGTATATTTCTTATGAGGAAATATCTTTTGTCTTAGTTTGCTGTGCAATAAAAATTATCTGTACAGGTTTATTAAGGACACGATGAATGAAGAATACAAGAAAATTGGAAACTTATTGTGTAAAACTTGCTCAATAATTTATATTAATAAATGTGAGAAAAATCTTAGCGATAGTGCTCTTTCTGCTATTTTCATCAATGAATTTAATAGAGAATGAAATCAGAGACAGAAACTGTCAAGTTTGATGATGAGAATTCTTGCTACAATGAGAGATTTTCTACAAAACAATCTAATGCTGTGATGTTCAAAACAGGTAAGTTTCACACTATAAAGTATCTTCAAGGTTTGACTTATGAATGCGAATTTGAATTCAGGAATATTGATAAGATTCATAAGCGAATATTTGCACTTCTTCAGTGTGAAAAGAATAGACTCTATATTTTTTTTTTTGGTACCGGGGATCGAACTCATGACCTCACGCTTGCCAGGCAGGCGCTTAAGCCACTGAGCTAAATCCCTGGCAATAGACTCTATATTGAAGTAAGAAGAACCAACAAACAGAAAGCTGACCTCTTAGGTATATTCTCATTTAAACTGAATTTATTCAGCTTTAGAATTTTTGCTGGAGAGATTTCACAGAATATAGTACAATTATATAAAATAAAATAATATACCTCTTATAGAAGGGAGTGCTTCTTTATAAACATCAGATAAAACATATAATCTTTTTAATATTCCTACTATTTTGATGTATTTTTATTTTAAAGAGAAAAACCAATATTTTAAAACAAGATAATAAGACAGTAACAATAATTAATACATGGTATACAGTTATCTTCAAAGTAGTTACTCAGAGTACAGGATATAGCCATGAAATACTGTCCAAACAATATTAGCACAAAACTCTCTGTTCAATGAACTAAGAGAAACTAGTAGCATAACTATCTTAACTACCTTGTATGTGTGTGTGTGTGTGTGTGTGTGGTTGTTGTTTGTTTTTCTTTTTCTCTCTCTTCCTTTTCTCTTCCCCTCATTACAGCTTCTCTTTTCTTTTGGACAGTTTCTTCTCTATTCCCAGTATCTATCATACCTTTTGGATCTCATTTACTCTGTCAGCCTCTCACACTAGTGAGACAATACAATGTTCACACACATGTGTCTGATTTATTTCATTTATTATTTCATTTCAGTTACATCTGTTTACCTATAAAAATATCAAATTTATCCTTCTTTATGGCTGAGTATAAACAAATATATCATTTTTGAACTAGAATACACAGGAATTCTAAGACAAACTAATGTTTTGAATTTTATGATTAATTAATGATCAACTTTTTCCTACATATTTCTTATTTTATGAAAAAATACCGTACTAAGATGATGTAGCAAAAACTGATTCTGCTTTTAGCTAGTTTTTAAGAGTTCCTCTGAGGAAAAACTCTTAAGTTTCAAAAGTGTTTAGATTCTATAAGTTTTTGCACTGCTGTTTTTGTTAGCAGTAGAAAAGCATGAGTCAAGGACTAAAAGTACTGGTTATTGAAGGACTGCACCATAGTTGTAGAGGGCATCACAGATTAGGTTAAACTCAGCCAACAATTATTTATAGGGGAATGGAAAGATGACAGTTTCAGTAAACTAGAGGTTTAGATGGAGTCAAAGAATTATTAGAATCAGAATAACAGAACTGAAAAGAAAAAAATGCTATTAATGCACAATTGAATGCTTAAAATGAGAATATCAAGGCTTTTCAATTACTAGTAATACTCTCTAAAGTCTAATTGTTACAAGGAGTTGTCTGAGAAAGGAGAGGAGACAGCATAGAAAATAAAGAGGTGAGGCCAGCTAAACTCAAGATTTGGCAGAGATCAATTATAAAAACAAATTTAATCATGAAGCATTTTAATTTACCTTAGGCCATGTTTTGTGAGCACTAATACAATGTAAGTTTCTAATATTCATATAATTTTGTTATTTGTTTTCATAAAAGCACATAAAACCAACCTAGCATACTAATTATCCAAGCATACCAAGATTTATGCATATACCTTTCTGTGCAACCCAAGTAACACAAGATGGTCTTTTTGTTTTGCTAAGTCCTGTCTCATTTCACACACACACACACAAACACACACACACACACACACACACACACGCACGACAAACAACAAACAAACATTCTGAATCCAAAAGCTTTCAGGGTGATAGTAACTTTCAAATCCATGTTTTCCTGATGATTAAATAGCAAGAACTATTACACACACCCCTCATTAAAAGTTCTCACAAATTTACTTAATTCCATTTCATTCACTTGTTCCCGATTCCTGGCCCCACATCTCTTGGCTCAAGTGTCTTTTTTTAATTCCTTAGCACGCTTGGCTATCTGGTCAACCTGGTGGTTCTAGAGAAGTGGAGCCCCCAATATTTTTGCCAAAGACATCTTCATCCTATACGCATTGCAGATCATGCCTTTAAAGGTGTCCAGTACCTATGCTTTCATGTATTCAATACCTGCTACATGTGTTCATGTGCATGTAGCATGCATCAGTATTTATTTGCATGTGCAGGAGTTTCTCAAAGACATAAGATATAGGGATTTTCCTAATGTGTTGAAATTCAGAAACGTGGGAGAGTCTGTGTCACTGGAATCTACTTCCACAACAGTTCTAATGCCGGGGTGCCTGTCCAGCATTACTGAATGTTCCCAGTGTTTTACTTTGCCAAGTGTTTTATGTTTACAAAATTGGTGACAAGGACAATTCTCAGTAGACCTAGTATGGTCAGTTGTGCAGAAGGATTAGTTGGCAACAGTATCCTTGTGTGTCGTGCTCAGCTGCTCCTGCCACCAGCATGAGTACACAGGAAGGACCTTTGCAGCTGAGTGGAGACAACCAGTCCTCTGTGTCCTGACTTGGAAACACAGATTATAGGTAATGAAAAGTTTACCATGAGAGCAGCGGAATAGTAATTTAGGAAACAAAGAAATGTGGGCAAAGAAACCTTCATTAAATGATGGATCTTTGCTGATCATGTATTCAGGTAATATTGGGAACATGACTGTAAATAAATGAATAAGAAATCAAGTTTGACATTTGCATGATGAAATATGAAGCACATTTTCAATAATTTCAGTTATCCCCTAAATATCATTCAGAAATGTTAGATGACCTAAATTTCCATTTGGCTAATGACTTTCTTTACAAAGCATATGACAAGCTGTCACTGCTACACCACCAGTAATACATCAATAAATTCCACCTTTTGCTAGTTTTTTTAAAGTATTTATATCTCAAGCAATAGAAAAATTCTTAGCACAAGAAAAATTGACATCATATCTCTCAGAACCAAGGGAGAATATTAAAGTTTAAAGCATCCATGTATCTGAATATAATGCAAAACACAAGACTGTATGCTTCTGTTAAAGAATGTTTAACTGTATTCCAGGGTAAAGAATCCCCATTCATCATTTTTGGGTACAGAAAAAATAACATTGAGAAGACTAGTGAAGTTTTCTTTTGAAACAGAAAGTATTTGTGAAATGAAGAGAAATTTAGTAGGCAGTATATTGCCTCCTCCACTTCCATTATTAAAAATAATGTGAATATGTCATACTTGTATAGCTCTCCCAGTGGGAACAGATAAACAGCATATGACAGAGAAGGGGAAAACCTGAAGCACATATGTCAATTTTTATCATGGATGTTATAAATTTAAAATCATATATATATATATATATATATATATATATATATGCATGCTATTAGTTCATAATTGTGTGTTCTGTTGAGTGATAGAATGATTATAAGTGGATCTCCTATACATAATTTGGTATCAGCATAGCAAATCAGTGCCAAATTGGTGAAGGCTGTAGGCAGAGATTATTTGCTTGCAAGGAAAAGAATCAATGGCTTCTTTGAAAGGCTATATAAAAGTTTGTATATTTTTTTAATTTTTGGTACTGGGGATTGAACTCAGGACTTTGCACTTGCCAGCTCTTACACTACTGAGCGAAATCCCCTTGAAATCTGTATCTTAAAGGGATACTTGAACTCCCATAATGATTCCAGCAGTGTTTCTTGTAGCTGAAATAGAGAACCAAACTGATGCATTCATTGATAGATGAATAAAGGAAATTTGATGTAATTGTACAGTGGGACACTCTTCAGACAAAAACATATGAAATTTTGTCATTTGCACAAACCAGGATGGGCCTAGAAATAAGGGGAAATAAGTGACACAGAGAAGAAGACAAATACCACAAGCTCTGTCTCTTATCTGGCATTTGCATGACTGGGACCCTAGAAGCAGAGCAAAGACTCACAGTTTCCAGAGGCCTTTGAACGTAAAGGAGGGAAAGAGAGGGGGCGAGGTTGGTCAATGGGCACCAAGTGCCAGCCAGAGAGGAAAATCCTTTCCGACCTCTCATTAGGTAGAAAGATGACTATAGTTAAAAACTACTGCATTGTGTCACTCAAAATAGTGATGAAAAAGCCATAAAGGAAGTTTTGGTGTGATGAAGATGGAACTGTGGAAAAATCCACGTTAGTTTGAATTAGCTCAGGCATTTACTTATGATAATTTATATCTGCAAGACTTCGAAATGTTGTTTCACTCACTGTTTTATGTAGGAGAATTAAATTGTAGTGCTTTAAGGGCTGGCCCAAGATAATTTGTTTGGGTATTTTGTAAAGGTCTACACTGAAGTCAGTGTTTTTGTTTGTTTGGTTTTGGTTTTTTATTTTTTTTAACATCAGATATAGCACTATTTCTGGTTTACAAAAGGGTAACCTTTCGGTTTTATGGGCATACTAAAATCATTGGAATTTTACTGAATCCAAAGTGTGTGTACTGCATTCCTGTTACTCCTGTCATGAATTACCTGCCCCTTCCATGCTTTAAAACAAAATGCATGTATTACCTTTCACTTCTGGAAATCAGAAGTTGGATGCAGGGAGATTCAGGGGTTGAGTTAAGGGCTGTGTCCCTTTGCAGAGGTCTGGGAGAGAATTCAGTTTCTTGCTTTCTTTAGGCTCAAAATACCGCTTGCAAATTTAATTTTATGTGCTCTTTCTGTCTTCAGAGGTACTAAGCACCGTTTAGGGCCTTTCACATGAAAACACTGTGATTTCAACTTCCATCTTCACATCTTCTTACCCTCGTACACTTTTTAAGATTGTTAGTAACACCTCAACCCCCTTGAATAATTCAGGATAATCTTTTCATTTTATGGTCTGTCAATTAGTAACTGTAATTCTATAGGCAACATTCATTTCATGCTATACAACCTCACTTACTCACGAGGTGTAGAAATTAGGGTATAATATCTGTAGTCTACTATTCTACTTCTCACTGGTGTGTAAGGATTTTATAGATTATGTTATTGGCATTAACCTGGGGCTTGCTCTTATTTGGTTTTTATAATTTGTACTGGTGATCATCTGTTGCAGGAGCTAATTCTGATGTCAGAAAACATTCTGCCTCAATTCATCTGGGCTTCCATCTGAAGATCCTCCTTGCTCTCTACTCCTCATGAATTCACAAATCCTCACATGCAATTTCTTTCATGTCTCAAGTACCCTGCTGAAAAAAGTGAGGCCAACCACTATGGCTTCACAGTCTAATATATGCAGTAAATGAAAAAATAACTATAGCAGTAGAATGAGATCAGTGACTTATGACACACGTGCTGGACACATGCAAATGGAGAGTGGAGCACTGACAACGAGGAAGGATTTTCCCCTGGGAGGCAGGACAGCCATAGGGAGATTCAAAGGCATTCTAGAAAGCATAGTTCTATCCCCTTGTTTGCAGTAATGTGGATTGATCTCACCAGGTGGCACACAGTCTACCACTGAGCCACTCCCACAGACCAAAAGAGGTTATTCTTGAACCAGGTCTTAGAGAGGGAGACAAGTATGTGAAGGAAACATTTTCTTTACCTGGAAAAATGATGCCTTCATCTTGAATCTATTTGTCATTCTGCTTGTCTTCTGTCCTTCTGAATTTTACTTGTCACCTAAATGAGGCTTATACCTTTTTACGATACCACCTCTCTATATAACCATTTCTCAAGACTCAGTTTTCAGGCCACCTATTAGACTTTCAGAGTAAAATGCTTCCCTCTTAGCCTACTGTCACCAACTCCTATTTGTTCTTCTCATGGCTAACAGTTTCTTTTTTTGACCTCAGCCAACACATCAGGGCACTATAATTATATTTCCCGCATAGAGCTAACAGCTGCAGCTGTGCTCCCTGCCTCAGTTCTCTGCATTTTCTGGTTTATCCTGTGGTGCATCTTTATCACACATGATCGCTGACTTTCACAGGGAATAGTCTAGATTCCTTAGGCTGCTATGCAAGGATTTCTACAGTCTAGACCCAAACCACCTTTCTTATTCTATGTTTGCTGCTTTTGAAACAAATTCTTTGCTTGGCACACAGTAGCCCTTATGTATTAAATTCTTTGAATTTACAGCCCTCACTCCCTCCACCCCAACTAACTCCATATCTCACTGTTCATGGCTCCTTGGGACTCACTTCTTCTGGTCTCCAGGGGAGCTGCTCTGCACTTGTCTTTCCTCGGACTTGTGGATTATTTCAGGACACGACATATGTCTCATTCACATTTGCATTCTCCAGTCTTAAAAATGTTACCAGTACTACTACCAAACATGTTGCTTATAGATTCTTGAACTCTTGCAGTTCTGTGGAATCTCCTTTAGCTTCCTGAAATAGACATGTAATTAGAGACCCCACAGTTTCTTCCTGCTCTTCTCATTTGTGGGGAAAAATTGTCGCTACTTGCACATACGGCAAAAGAGGGATAATTGCTTTGATGACTTTCCCCATAACTAAAAGCAAGGAGAGAGTGACACAACTGAGAACAGAATTGAGTTCTTTTACTTCCAACTCATGCTTCCTACAAAGCCACACTTGACAATAGGAAAGCCATTCCATGTGAATTAAATTTCTTTCTTTGAATTGAAATAAATTTTTCTTTCCAACATCAACAGCCTCACCACAGGGTATTCTATGAACTGAAAAGAAAGACTCCGTGCTGCAGTGTGTCTGGTTAACACTTCAGCAGGCATATTAACTTCTTGTTCAAGAGCTGTTTCATATGAATAGAATCTGAGCAGCCTCAGGTAGGTTTTATGTAAGCCTCATTTTTTCTGCTGTTGAAAGCTCTACTATCTTTTGGGTGTGAGAATGCAAGACCTTTGCCAAAGAGAAAATAGAAAATCACAGTTGTCTGAAAGTTAGATTCATAAGCAGTTAACAAAAACCATATTGGTCTTTAGATGCTCCTAGGCCACAGAGAAGGTGTGGAGATGATATCAGAGAGTTGATGCAATGTAAAAGCTGAAAATAATATTAACTATTAAATAAATGTGCAAACTTCAAATACATAATTACTTTATGTTAAGGGTTATCACAAAAAGCTTAAATATCAATAAAAATCAAAACTGAATGAAATGGTCTGATTCTTTAGCTATAATCTGATGAATATGATAGTTTTCTTGTTCTCTGGGATGATTAAAGAAATAGAAATTTTAAACAATGAAAATAGTGTGTAATCAGATACTGAGTTTAGAAGGTCTTCAGTGCCCCTGAGCAGAGGGGAGAGACTTTATCTTCACCCCTGAAAGGACACAGCAGCTTTTAGGGTTGTGCTCAGAGCACAGATCACTTGCTGATGTGAAAAGGTATAAATTAGCAGTGTGTTCTTGTAGTATGTTTTTAACCATCCTAGAGTGATCACCTTTTGAATTACTTTATGTGAATCATGATGATATCTTGGCTCTGCTTTGACATTTCAGCAGATGATTAAATGAAGTTCTAGTTGAATTAGGAGGACCCAGTTGGATTGTTCACACTTCTGTCAACTTGGATAAACATTTTGAAACTGACAGTCTATTGAATATAATAGTTTATTTGAATAGAACAGTTTATTGACTGTCTTTATTTCTAGTCAACGCTCCAGGTTTAAGAGACCTAAGAGGCATAAGGTGCAGCATCAAATGCAGCACAATAATAAATGTTTAATTAGTTATGGGGTAATAGCCATAGACACATGCAATTTGAATCTTTTTGTTGTTGTTGTTGTTGTACCGGGGATCGAACTCATGACCTCGCGCTTGCCAGGTACAATTTGAATCTTAAGAACAAGCAAAAATCATACAGAAATTATGACAGTGAGGAGAGGGATAGGAGATTCTCATCATAAGAACTTCATCTGAGGAGCCATCAAAGCAGTAAAACAGCCAAAGGCAGGTAGAGGATTGTAAGAAACCCAGTGTTGATAGGTCAGTAAATTCAAAGAAAGAAGAGAGGAATGATATGCCTGGAGACAGAAGTTCAATGTGGAGGAAAGTCAGCTGTGGCATATTTGAAGGCTTGAAAATAGAGACCCATTGCGAAGACACAAGAAGTGATCTGTGGGTTGAATAGGATGTTAGGCCGTGCTCTGTGGAATAGGTGAGAGATGATATGATTAAAAGCCAGAAAAGCAGACAGTTAAGAGGACATTAGCACAATAAAATAAAGAGATGCTTTGCATTTCTTTTTATTTTAAAGGGGGTAAAATTAAACACAATAAAACAGAACAGAATGGGACCTAAGAAAGCATAAATTTCAAAGCTAGACAACCAGAGATCTTCACTATCTGTCATATTGTCTCTTATTTTCTTCCAAATCTTTGTCCATATCTTTGCATATGGGGAGTTCATACTAATTAACATAGCCAATCTTTTTACAAGATGTGTAGTTCGCTGGCTCCCACTTGCTAAATGGGGGGGAAAGGGGATGGGGGACAGGATGACATGAGATGTTTGATTCTCAGCCCGTGCACTGGCAGGCTGACAACCAGCCCCAGAGAGGGGAGGAGTTCCTGGTTCTCCAGGCACCCCGAGTCAATGGCATGCTGCAGGTCCCGAGGTGCCAGGGTGTCTCTCCTGCGGGCTTCCAAAAGTCTGCCACATTCACAGCCGCCCCCCAGAGAGGGGAAGAGCTCCTTGTTCTCCCGGAACCCCTAGTCACTGCATAGTGCAAGTCCTGAAGCATCAGGGTTTCTCTCCTGCGGGCCGCTGAAAGTCCGCCACACTCACCTGCTATTTCTTTCTGATGAATTGATCATTCCATTTCCAAAGTTCTGAAATGGCCAACAGACCACAGAAAGAATTCTCTTTAGGCTCCTGTTTGAAACCAGCAGCTATAGCAATCTGCTGGCCTTGCTTCAGGGCCACATGCTTTGAATTCAAATAAAGAGAATAAATTTAAGTGGGGAAAATGATGATACTAATGCAAGGATTGGCAGAATTTTGGACATGTGATTGCCAATGGTAACTGATGGTGGTTGGAGAGAGACAGAGAAAAAAAAGTAACGATTCTTGTTTTTTTTTTCTTTTGAGTGACTGATTGGAATACATGACATCAAATTGATTAAAGAACAGTGAGAAGATGAGAGGAAGAAGGTAAAGGAGGAGAGGTAGGGAGGAGGGGGAGACGTACCTCATGTTACCATTTACAGCAAAATTGACAGCAGTTACACTGGTGTCAGCTAAGTGGTAGTGACGTAAGGAGGGATTCATTTTCTTTCAAAAATTTTAATGAGAAATGTTCGCTCTCTAGTATGTTAGCACAAATATTATTTTAATTTTCACTTTGAAACATGACAGCATTTTCTAAGAATATTTTGTTTTTCAAATTCTGATGGTATATTTAAAAGCACTGAATTGTGTCCATTGATAGAAAAGGCAGAGTCCGGCTCAGACTGATTTAAAGTATTCTGTTATTCTTCCCCAGAGCTGCTCTTTAAGAAGTAATTTTCAGATTTTAGGGATGTTCGTCAAGCATCTGCAGATTTACTAATGATTTCAGTTCATTTAACCCACGAAATTGCAGTTAAAATAGGTCGTTCAAACTTTCGTCTAGTTCATATTTATTATGAGATTTATGTTTATGCTTCATAGATTTGGTCATTATGTTATCACTGAGATAAAACTGGTCAAATCCAAACCAAAACAGAAATCCCTTAACACAAGTATTACCCTTTAATATAAAGATCTCTATGCCGTCTCCAAATGACAATAGCACAAAGGTTTGTTTCACTGTGAAAAGGCCTATAAAGCCTGATTATGTAGAACACCAAAACATCTATGTATTATTAACTGATATTGAAATCATATTTCTGTGCATTTTACCATTATTGTGTTAACTTAAAAGGTTAGGAATTTACTATACACAATATTGGTGCATTATCCAGACTTCCTGTTTCTGGAATACACTACAAGACACCTACAATTTAAAAAGCGAGAGATTTAATTTGCCTTGTAGTTTCAGGGAACTTGATCCATGACGATTTGGCTCCAAGTCAGCAGTCTCATGGTAGAAGGCTGTAATGGAGCAGAGGTCCTTAGCTTCTGGTGGCCAGGAACCAGAGCAGTGGGCAGCACCAGGCGGGAAGGGGTGAGGCATCAGACGTTGTGCCAAGGTCACACTTCCAAGGCCCACCAGACACTCGCAAAT